>JABSNV010001290.1:0-7500 GCA_024085815.1 Flaveria linearis | reverse complement strand
GTTCGGTGGTTTTGGGCCGTTTTCGGTTGAACCGGCCGTTCGTGCGGTCGACCGGCCCGACCGGCCCGACCGGAACCGGCGAACCTGGTTGAACCGGTTTTTTGAATTTTTTTTATTTTAATAGAAAATATTATTCGATATGGATTAAGGAATACCGGTTCGTTAATGGACAATGTTTACTTGAATGGTATGTATTTTGGATGTTGTTTTGGATTAAGGAACACCGGTTCGTTAATATTATTGGAGAATCACTATTTGATTTATGGTTGTTTAAACTTTGGATGTTGTATTTTGTTTTGGTTTATGGTTGTTTAAACTTGGGTTGTTGTATTTTGCTAAATTGGACTACGTTTACTTAAATGGTATGTGTTGTAGTTTTATAAATATTTGGAATTTTTTATATTTTTTTAAATATTTATGACGTCATCGGTTCGTAATCCGGTCCGACCGGTCTGACCAATGAACCTCTAGGCCGTCCTGTTCGCTTTCCGCTCCGGTTTCAAAAACATTGTGTGTTTTTATAGGTTTGTTTTGTGGGTTTGAGGTTTGGGGGTGGGGTTTTTCTTGTGAGTTTTTTGGTTTCTTGACACATCTTTTTAATGGATGTTTTGATTACGTTCATTTATAGTATTCGTTGGCGTTGTCTTTCTCCGGGTTCCTACTTTTTTCTTTCGTTATCGATACCTTGTTAAGGTTTGGGTTTTCTTTTTGTTTGCTTTTTTTGGTGCTTTGATTTTCGTCAGTTTTTCTATATAGGATTGTGTCGCGCTTTGATTTTCGTCTATTTTGTTTATGGTGTTGGACTTTGATTTAGTTTTGGGTTCTGAATGTTCTTGTGTGTTATGAATTTGGGGTTTTGGTGTGTTTTACCTTGTGTATTTTGCTGATTTTATGGTTTCAAACCTTCATTTTGATTTAGATTTAGGGTTACGTTAAAACTCACATAGTCGCGGCAACGCGCGGGTCTCAAACCTAGTTAGTATAATATAATAATAATATAATAATAATAATAATAATAATAATATAATAATAATAATAATAATAATAATAATAACCGTCAACCATTAATTTTATAAACATTGTAAATAATGATAAATAATGATAAATACGTTTTTTTCGCAGATATGGATGCCGACGATGCTTTTATCCCCGGCATTGATGACTGCCCGACGCTGCAGTTCGAGCCGGGGACTGCACCGTACAAGCGGTTCAGGACCCTGAGAGCACGTGTGCCAGCACCGGGGACCGTCCTGTCAGATGACTTCTTACAGCTCGTTGGAGAGCGCGACCGGTTTTTGGAGATCATCGGCGAGGACGGCCCGTGGGAGCAGCTATTCCGGATGACCGACGATGCCCATCGAGAGCTTACCGTGGAGTTCTACTGCACATTCACGTTCCGTCCACGTGACCAGGGACTTGCAGAGCTGGACGAGGACGACATAGCGGACGGTCGTGCGCCCGCGGAGGTTGCTTTCCGGTTGTTCGGGGTCCTCCACCGCATGTCACTTAGGCGGTTCGCTGTCGTCATGTAAGGCCCCGCTCACCGGGCACCTTACGGTTGGTTCTTCATTGCATAATTTAGATAAAAATATATATAACATGCTTTTAATACATGATTATAACATACGCAGCGGATTAGTAAAGAAAACATATATATATCTCATTCATTCATAAGAGTCATTACATCATTGACACGATACAAAATACAACTTTCTTTACACCTTCCTAACTTTACTATGATTGCTGGGGAGACACATAAAACCCGGAATTACCTAACACTCTCGTTTATTCGAATCCTCAGCAATCATAGTGGCATACTATACTATGATTGCTGCTGATGCATATTCCGCAACAATCATAGGGTCGTACAGCGACCTCTACCGAATAAGAAAATTATTTTTCTTCATAAGAGAGATATTAAATTTAAAAATATAAAAGGAGATTTCTTGAGTTCTCGTTGATTCAGATCCTCAAGAATCTCGTAATGGCAGGCAACGTGACTGGTTGCGTGCGTTATGGCCCGCACACGTGACGGTTGCAGCATTACAAAATGGAGAATGCCCTCCCAAAAGAGCTGAGTAATCCGCCTCGTGCCATCCTCACAACACTACCTGCGAACTGGAAAACACATAAAAGTCAGCGTTGCTGAGTGAGTTCTAGTTTTTATAATAAAACATACTTTCATTCTTATTACCGTCCTTTCATACTGTGTTCACACATCATACTACACGCAGATAATATTATTATTATCTTATTATCATTACTTACTTTCATTCGTGTACACTTCCTCATTCTCGTTTACTTTCATACATACATACTTTACATACTTCACATACTTTTGTATGTCTTTACTTCATTCATTCTTTCACTTCATACGTTCGAACCTTCATTCTGTTCATTCATTCATTTATTACTTTCGTTCGAACGTTCATTACATTCGGTGACATGTACACTACCCCCTTTCATCATACGTACTACTGGTGCTGGACCTGTGGTGGTTAGCCACGAACGTTGTGCACAAATGCTGATCCAGTCACCTAGGTAGGTACAAGCGCCACTTACCTTTCACTTTACTTCTGGATCAATGCCGTATGCTTTACCCCGAACGTTGTGCACAAATGCTGGTGCTGGACCTGTGATGATCAATCACGAACGTTGTGCACTAATGCTGATCCAGTCACCTAGGGTAAGCAGCAAGGATCACATACATACTTCTGGTCAATCACAAAGACTGACCCGATGTCATCCTTCGGGGTAGCTAACCCGCACACCGTTGAGCTAACACCTGCCAGGGTTGTGCACCTCCTTCATTTTGCTTGCAAGCCTTTATTACATTCATTCATTCGTTAATGCATGCATTCATTCATCATGTTCCTTCTTTCATTATCTTTCACTTACGTTCTTTACACATTCGTTACATTCGTCTTTCATTCACGTAAAGTTATTAAAAGATAAGCACATACACATATGGAACATAATTACTACATATCATCAGTATTCATCATCTACCATGACAACATCATTCTAACATACATACATCATACATACAATTCTACATTCACTCACATCAGCCCTGTTCGGGCGACTGAACTACTGCCAGTCGCATGTCCTCCATGCCTGGGCCATGCGATTGGGCTATCATGCGAATGGTACTCAAACGTGCGATTGGACTTCCTTCCGTACGACTAGACACTATGCGACTGGATTATATGCGACTAACTCTTAACCGTACGACTGAACTACTCTGCGATTGAACTTATGCGACCGAAACTCTCAGTCGCATCACCTATCGTGCGATTGAGACTCAATCGGGCGTCTGGGCCTCAGTCGGGCGATTTGACATCGACTCATACTCATTCGGCCGAATTGCCCTTCAGTCGCATAACCCTAACTGGGCTGCGACTGGAGTTCATCACGAACAGCACCGCGAACCCCCGCACCCAAACTCGTCAAAAACCCATTTTTAGCCCAATTGACCCTCCCAAAGCTCAGGGATTCATACGAGGACATCATACAAGCATATCAAGTCTACTTCTTACTATAACGCATACTCGAATTTACTCAAATGGTCAAAACTTACACTTTTACAAAAACTAGGGTTTATATGTGATTCCAGCCCCAAAATCGGTTAAAAACGTGTAAATGAGGGTCTTAGAACTCACATTGTCAGGTAGAAGTTGATGAGCTTCGAATTGCTTGCTTCTCGACAATCGGGCAGCACCTTCCCCTCTTTCTTTCTCTTCTCGTCTCCTCTGCTCTCTGTCGCCCTTTGCTCTCTCTCCCCGACTGAAAATGGGAGGGAATGGAGCTGCTCCCCTTTTATACCCACATCTCAGTCGCATCTGGTCCAGGGACGACTGAACCTTCAGTCGCATCAACACTGTGCGATTGGACCTCAGTCGCACATGTTCCATGCGCTCACATTCTTCGGGCGATTGAACTCCAATCGTGCGGTTGAGCTCCAATCGGCCGAATAGCCATGCGGTTGACCTCCAGTCGCATAAATCACAGGCGACGACGCTCAGTCGCATAGCCTACCAAAAGGTCAAACTTTCGGGTGTTACAAGTCCACCCCCCTTATTTTAGGTTTCGTCCCCGAAACCTGTTCTTCTTCGACAATCGTGTGTAATGCTGCCTCATTTCTTCTTCGTTTTCCCACGTTGACTCGGATCCCTTCCTGTGCCGCCACTGTACACGCACAAGGGGAACCACTTTATTTCTCAATCTCTTTTCTTTGCGATCTATGATCGCCACTGGTTGCTCTACATAATTGAGCTTTCGTCTACCTCGATATCACCCAGTGGAACGACCATGTCTTCGTCTGCCAAACATTTCCTCAGATGAGACACGTGGAAAGTCGGGTGGATTCCACTTAGTTCGTCTGGCAGATCTACCTATAGGCCACCTCCCCTACTCGAGCAACGATTCGGAAAGGGCCTATATATCGCGGACTCAACTTACCCCGCTTCCGGAATCGAATGATCCCTTTCCAAGGTGAGACCTTCAACATGACCCAGTCTCCCACTTGGAACTCAATTGGTCTGCGTCGTTTGTCGGCATACGACTTCTGTCGGTCTTTGGCTGCCTTCATATACTCTTTAATTCTTTCGAGCTTTTCATTCGTAGCCTCTACCACTTCGACGCTTCCCAATTCTTGCTGACCAATTTCACCCCAACAGACGGGGTCCTGCATCTTCTACCGTATAACATCTCGTAGGGCGGCATGCCAATACTAGCGTGATAACTGTTGTTGTACGAGAACTCAGCTAACGGTAGATGGTCATCCCAACTTCCACCGAAGTCAATAACACATGCCCGAAGCAATCCTCCAAGGTCTGAATGGTCCTTTCCGACTGACCATCAGTTTGAGGATGATAAGCCGTGCTAATATGCATCTCGTCCCCATAGCATCGTGAATTTCTTCCAAATTTGGATGTAAACCGTGTGTCGCGATCAGATACAATCGACACCGGTACACCCGTGACGAGTCACAATTTCTTTGATGAAAAGATCAGCCAACTTCTCGGACGAATAAGTCTCCCGCATCGGTAAGAAGTGAGCACTCTTCGTCAATCGATCCACAATCACCCAGATCGTATCATACCCTTTAGGGTACGTGGCAGCTTTGTGATAAATCCATGGTGATGTGTTCCCACTTCCACTCCGGGATGTCCAAAGGTTGAATCTTTCCATACGGCTTCTGGTGCTCCGCCTTCACTTGCAAACACGTGAGGCATTTACTCACATACTCCACCACATCGCGTTTCATACCCGGCCACCAATAATCTTTCTTCATATCTTGGTACATCTTGGTGGCACCGGATGAATGGAGTATCGAGACTTATGGGCTTCATCCAGAATCTTCATTCGCAGATCCCCTAGACGAGGAATCCACATACGCCCAAACCGAGTTCTAACACACCCGTCGCGTTCTCACCCAACTCCGCGACCAGACCTCTCATGCGTTCGGAGTTAAGATTTCGTCTTTCAAAGCTTCATCTTGAACTCTTTGACCTGTTTCATCACGTCGGAGGTCATGATTAGCTGGTACGCCTTCACTCGAATTGGCTCGGGCCTCTCCTTTCGGCTAAGGGCATCCGCCACCACGTTGGCTTTGCCCGATGGTAATGGATCTCACAATCATAGTCCTTTATAAGTTCCAACCATCGCGTTGCCTCATATTCAGATCCTTTTGCTCGAAGAAGTACTTCAAGCTTTGTGGTCCGTGAAGATGGTGCACTTCGTCCCATACAAGTAGTGCCGCCAGATCTTCAACGCGAACAACCACAGCTGCGAGCTCCAAGTCATGAGTAGGGTAATTAACCTCATGAACTTTCAGCTGCCGGGATGCATAGCTATCACCTTTCCTCTCTGCATTAATCACACCCCAACCCCGAGTAGGAGGCATCAGAATAAACCCCAAATCTTCACTCCCCTCGGGTAACGCCAATACTGGAGCTTGGGTCAATCTCGTCTTCAGTTCTTCGAACGCCTTCTCTTGTGCCTGACCCCATACAAATTTCACATCCTTCCGGGTCAACTTTGTCAGTGGAGAAGCAATTTTGGAAAAGTCCTGGATAAACCTTCGGTAGTAGCCCGCCAAGCCCAAGAAACTACGGATCTCGGACGGCGTCTTCGGAGACTTCCATTGCATCACTGCTTCCACTTTCGCCGGATCGACCATAATTCCATCCGGATTTACCACGTGACCCAAGAATTGAACTTCACGCAACCAGAAGCGCACTTGGAGAATTTGCATACAACTTCTCCCTTCTCACGTCTCCAGAACCTCACGAATGTGACCGGCATGTTCAGTCTCGCTCTTTGAATAAATCAAGATGTCATCAATGAATACAATCACTGATTTATCCAACATCGGCCGGCACACCCTGTTCATCAGATCCATAAAAGCAGCTGGCGCGTTGGTCAAACCAAATGACATAACGAGGAACTCATAATGACCGTAGCGCGTACGAAAAGCTGTTTTAGGGATATCCTGCTCCTTCACCTTCAGTTGATGGTAGCCTGATCGAAGATCTATACGTGAAAACCAACTAGCACCCTGAAGTTGATCAAACAGTCGTCGATCCTCGGCAAGGGGTATCTGTTCTTCACTGTCAGCTTATTCAACTCACGGTAGTCGATGCACATCCTCATGCTACCGTCCTTCTTCTTTACAAACAGGACCGGAGCACCCCAAGGTGAGATACTCGGTCGAATAAACCCTATCCAACAGCTCTTGTAACTGTTCCATCAACTCTTTTCATCTCTGTCGGGGCCAATCGGTATGGTGCTTTGCAACAGGTTGGGCGCCTGGTACTAAATCAATCTAGAACTCGATCTCTCTGTCAGGTGGCAATCCCGATAAGTCTTCCGGGAACACGTCTGGGAACTCACACACAACCGGAACATCAGACAGTTGTGGTGCTGGCTTCTCTACATCCTTCACATAATATAAGAGGCGTTACATCCCGCCTCATACATTTCCCCGCCACTGCCATTGAGATCACTTTCGGAATCGTAGTAACCCGATCCCCATAAACTGTCACTGGACTACCGTCAGGCGCTGTCAAACTGATCATCTTCTTGCGACACACAATGTTCGCCTCGAATCTGCCAACCAATCCATTCCAAGCACCAAATCGAAACCTCCTAACGTCATCGCAAAGGGTTTAACTGGGAATTTGTGACCCTCCAGTTCTACATCTACATCGCAACCCTCAATTACCTCAGAAATCCTGGTGGTTTTACCTATAGCAGTCTCTACATCAAACGGTACATCCACACGTCTCACTAACTACGGGCATTTTGGCACAAAAAGCTGCAGAAATAAAACTCCTACTAGCACCTGAATCAAATAATACGGAGGCTAGAGTTTGGTTCACCAGAAACGTACCGACACTACATCAGGTCCGTCCTAGCCTCTTCCTGCGTCATCGTGAATGCTCTGGCGCTTGCTTTCGACCCTTCACCCACTGCCTTCTTCCCGCCGGAACTCCG
>JABSNV010001396.1:0-27247 GCA_024085815.1 Flaveria linearis | reverse complement strand
GAGAAAAATCACATGGCATTACATTAACTAAAATCAAATCCGGGACTAAACGGCTTAGCCCGGTTACATCATTGTTTCATGTCGAAGGTACATAATTATAGTGTCATTCCTAACAAATTGTTCAAAAGTTTTACATAAGTTCTAATGCCATGAAGTCGGGTTACTAGGTCGTCCAAGCATCCTCTAAACAAGCTAGGTCTTCATCATATGTTACCTGAAACATGCTCAAAAAGAAGAAGTGTCAACTAAAAAGTTGGTGAGTTCAAGTGGTTAGTTTAAAGAAATAAAAAGTCTATATCAAGTATATATTTACTATATATGTCGTGGATCACAACCAACCCTGCACTCAGTCCCGGCTTGCCTCTTCTAAAGTTATGTTATACCGGTTAACCCCGCAGGGAGAAGCTGAGCCTGTTAGCATGTGGATCCTTACCTGCCAGTAAGGCCCACGTTTTTTCTTATAAACCTGTCACATGCCACTACGACCCTTTCGGATCTCCAGTGGGGGTACCTCCCTGTAGCGGGAGCCACTGGGTGTGGGGGATTCCCCAATAGATCTATCCACGTAACAAGCGGTTCACCAAAGAATTAATGATCGTGATCTTTGTATCAGCAGGAATCAACAAGTCCACAACATAGCATTTTATATAATATCACAAATAATAGTTTCAGCTTTAAAAATAAAAATAGAGCATGCTTCATCCCAAAAAGCTTAAAATAAAAGGGGACACGAGAACTCACCTTGATATCAGACAGGATGCACAAACAGATAGTTTCAAGTCCTAGCACCCTATAATCATAATTCAAGCAATAAGCTATAGATTCCTAATTATTAGGAGCATAATTTGGTGTCAATCATAGTGAGGTTGTGCGTGGCTTTGTTTCTTAGAGGTTTTGCATCAAAAGTTTCCATTTTAGGAAAGTTAGGGTTTTGGGGTGTTTTCCATCGAGTTTTGGGGTGTTTTCCATCGAGTTAAATGGTTCTTATAAGTTTAGTATCATATGAATGTGCCTAATATTATATTCTGGTCATAAGTTTGCTGAAATTCTGCAAAAATGCAGAATTTACACTTTTGGCCCCTCAAGTTTCAGAATTTGACATTTTCTACCCCAAAGTTTGTCTCTTTACCATTTTTGACCCCCTAATATTCTAAGCTTTTTAAAGTTTATTGCATCTGTTTTAACCCCAATTTTCAGACTCTAATTGGTGATCTTAAAACACATTTCTAGTTTTCGGGTAATTCGCCTTTTTGTTATAAATTCGTAAAATTACATATTAACCCAATAATTCACCAACTCGGTTTCTATTTCTGAAATAATTGTTCTAAGGCCTGAAAATTCTTAGTGTCTAGGTTGTTCATGTTTTGGCCCGTTTCTTGGGTTATTTCCTTGTTTCGGGTCATCCAACTAGCGTATACTAGCCTTAGTATATTTTACTAAACTTTCCAAGTTTACTTTCTAAGTATTCTAAGCTCTAACTTACTGAAATTCAGCCTCAAGTCTCGTTTTGCCAGGATACTACTATCTTCGGGTGTTTTTACAATATTTGCATTAGTGTATTAATTATGTTTACATTCCAAAATACAACTATACCATTTGTAACCTAAATCCAGAAATATATATATATATATATGTATTTGGGTGGTTGTTTCATTGTTCTAACGGGTAACAAGGTTTATTTATATAAACATACGGTTAAGTGTTGTTTAAACGCATAAGATGAGGATTACAAGGTAGAATCCTTGTATATCGACCTTAGGTTCGTAGGTTTAGAAGAATGATACCTCGTACGCGGGTTGAATTCCAAAGAGGATGAGGTTCGGGGCTGAGATCTTTGGCTATAACAGTGAGAATAGTGGTTGTAGTAAGATAGTGGTGTAGACTTAAGGTTTTGTAAATGAGAGTTCATTGTTATACCAATGACGGGTTAGAAGGCTAGGATGAGCACAAGGTCCTCGAGAGAAGGCTGGAATGTTGTAGTTCTTCCGATTGTAGAGGTGAGCAAGAATGTTTGTGTGTGTGTGCTCTCGGTGGAGAAAATGAGAGAAAGAGTAGAGAGAGTTGTGTGTGAGTGTTCTTGGATGAGAGAATGAGAGTGAGTGGGAATAGAGAGAACCCGAGAGATAAAGAATATGAGATATAAATACAAGCGGGTTTGCATGTATGGAAAAGAGAGAAAAGGGTGAGTGTGGGAGTGTTTTTGGATTTCGCAGAACTTATTTGAGTGGTGGTTCAGTGGGCGGCCATGCAAAGATTTTGTTTTATTTGTTTTATCCTCTTGTGGTCTTAATATTATTATTATCATTATTAGTATTATGTTAAGCCGTGTGTGTGCATGGGCATATTGATATGTCTAAGTATTGAAAACATAATTGTTTCTAGTATTCATTCGGTTAGTAGTTTCTCATAAACAAAAATATATGTTTCCACGATGTAAAGTATCCATAATGGATGTAGAATTAGTGTAGAAAATAATCAGGAGTTAATATATACACGAAAATACAAGAAAAGTCCTAGGCGTATTACCACTGTTTTGGCGTATGACAACTGTTGGAGTATGACCACTGTTGGTCGTTCACCACTGTTGGTAGTTTCACCACTGTTGGTCATTTTACCACTGTTGGCCGTATTAGCGTCTTGGTCGTTTTAACCACTGTTGGTCGTATTAGCAGTCTTGGTCTTTTTACCAACGATTAGCAGTCTTGGTCGTTTTCCACTGTTGTCGTATTAGGGTGCTGAAACGACCAGGACTTAGTCGCGGGGCATTATTCAGGCGTATAAGTACTGTTAGACACATGAGCGCGACACTTAGCCATTTTTTCCAGCAACTCCTAGACACCTGAGCACTGTTCATGAGTATGACTTGGAGAATTCCCACATCCTTCTGTAAGGGTCGAGGAGGGGTTGTACATTCTCCCACCGTTTAGAAAATTTCGTCCCGAAATTTTGTTTTTTGTTAGTCCTGAGCGGTTGGCCTTAAGAGATATGGATATTGGTTTCTCATCTCATCTTCCCGCTTCCCATGTAAACTCAGGTCTCGTTTAGAGTTCCATCGTACCTTCACCTTAGGTATGCAACTTCGCCTAAGTCTCTGAACTAATCGGTCAGTAATCTCTATGGGTTCCTCGACAAAGTTCAGTTTGTCATTTATTTTCGCTTCCTTCAACGGTAACTCCAGGGCCTTGTCAACCAGACACTTCTTCAAATTTGACACATGAAAAGTTTATGTATGTAGCTCAGCTCCTCAGGAAGGCTGAGTTGGTATGCTACCGACCAACTCTTGCCAGTATTTCAAATGGTCCAATATACCTGGGCTTAGCTTGCCCTTCTTGCCAATCTCATAACTCCTTTCCATGGCGCGACTTTCGCATTACCTTATCACCTACTTGAAATTCAAGAGGTTTTCGTCTTCTGTCAGCATATTTCTTTTGACGGTCTCGGGCTGTTTTCAGTCGTTCCTTAATCTTGGCTATCTTCTCGTAGTCTCCATCACAACATCGGGCCCCATCACTTGACTATCTCCTATCTCATTCCAACTTAATGGCGACCGACATTTCCTGCCGTACAAGGCTTCATACGGGGCAGCTTTTATGCTAGCGTGGTAACTATTATTATGGAGATTCCACTAGTGGAAGGTGGCGATCCCAGCCCCACCAAAGTCGATACGCACGCTCTCAGCATATCTTCCAAGGTCTAATAGTTCTTTCACTCTGCCGTCGGTTTGAGGGTGATACGCCGTGCTTATGTCAAGACGGTCCCTAAGGCTTGTTGGAGAGATTTCCAAACGTGGACGTGAAACGACTGTCACGATCAGAGATGATCGAGAGCGGCACTCCATGCCGAGTCACTATTTCGTCGATGTATATTCTGGCTAACTTTGACATCTCATAGTCTTCTCGGACCGTAAGAAATGTGCTGATTTGGTAAGCCTGTCTACAACTACCCAAATTGTATCATGACGCCGCGACGTTCTTGTAGTTTTGTGACAAAATCCATAGTAATGTTATCCCATTTCCATTCCGGGATTTCGGGCTGCTGTAAGGTTCCTGATGGTTTTGGTTTTCAGCCTTTACCATTGCGCAAGTTAACCATTTGCTCACATAGGTGGCGATAGATTTCTTTAGTCCAGGCCACCAGAAGAGTGCCTTAAGTCCTGATACATTTATCGCTTCCGGGTGGATCGAGTATCTGACTTGTGAGCTTCGTCCAGGACTATAGTCCTAACCCCGCCATGATTAGGTATCCACGTCTTCCTCCTTCGCATTTGTATAGCCCATCATTGTCCATTTCCAAACGCTTTTCCATTCCTGTTAACATCTCCCCCATCAGGTTATTCTCATTGAGGCTTGCCTTTGTGCTTCCCTAATCCTAGCAACGAGGCTGGTGTATACGCTCATCCTTAAAGCACGAACGCGAAGAGGTTTCTCCCGTTCCTTTCTACTCAAGGCATCAGCTACCACATTGCCTTGCCCGGATGGTAGCGAATCTCGCATTCGTAATCGCTTAGTATTCTACCCATCTCTTTGGCGCATGTTCAACATTTTCTGGTTGAGGATATGCTGCAGGCTTTTATGATCGGTATAGATGACACACTTAGTACCATAAAGGTAGTGTCTCCATATTTTGAGTGCAAACACCACGGCACTAGTTCCAAATCATGTGTCGTATAATTCCTTTCGTGCTCGTTCAGCAATCTGGATGCATACGCGATCACTTTCTCCCGCTGCATTACACCAGCCAAACCCTTGGCGTGAGGCATCGCAATAACCACGAAGTCATTGGTTCCCTCGGTAGGGCAAGGATAGGCGCGCTACATAGTTTCTCCTTCAATAGATCAAAGGCTTCATCTTGTTCCTGTCCCCATTCATAGGTCACATCCTTCTTGGTTAACGTGGTTAGGGGCTGCACTGTTCGAGAGAAATCCTTGATAAACCTCCTATAGTAGCCGGCCAAACCAAGAAACTGTCTAATCTCGGTAGGAGTTTCGGGGACCTTCCAGTTCTTAATAGCCTCTATCTTTGATGGATCCACCTGGATTCCATCCTTGTTCACTATGTGACCGAGAAACTGAATTTCACGCATCCAAACTCACATTTGGAGAACTTTGCGTATAATTGCTCATTCTTGAGTAGATCAAGAATTATCCGAAGGTGTTTCTCATGTTCCTCCTTGCTTCGAGAGTAGATCAAAATATCGTCGATAAAACGATCACGAACTGTCTAAGTACGGATGGCACACACGGTTCATGAGATCCATGAATGCTGCGGGTGCGTTAGTCAACCCAAAAGGCATGACTAGGTATTCGTAGTGACCATATCGGGTTCTGAAAGCTGTTTTCGGAACGTCCTCTTCCTTTATTTTTAGTTGGTGATACCCCGATCGCAGATCTATTTTCGAGAAATAGCTTGCTCCCTGCAATTGATCGAATAGGTCGTCAATTCTGGGAAGAGGGTACCGGTTCTTTACGGTAAGCTTGTTCAGTTCCCTATAGTCGATGCACATTCGTAGTGTTCCGTCCTTCTTTTTGACAAACAGCACCGGTGCACCCCAGGGCGAGACACTGGGTCGTATGAATCCTTTGTCAAGCAATTCTTGGATTTGCAACATTAGCTCCTTCATTTCGGGTGGAGCAAGTCGGTAGGAGCTTTGGCCACCGGTGCGGCGCCTGGTAGTAGATCGATCTGGAATTCGACTTGTCGGTTGGGAGGGAGTCCTGGTAAGTCTTCTGGGAATACTTCCGAGTATTCAGACACCACAGGTATGTCTTCCATCTTCTTTTCCTCTTCGCTTTCATCACGTATAATATAAAGGCCTCGTGTCCTTTCATAAGGCTTTGGGTAGCCTTTAGGTGGGATATCATAGGACACAGCGGGTGACTCCTTTCTCCATGGACTACTAACATTTCCCCGCTGGCTATGGGTATTTTGAGCAACGCTCATCACAGATTATTTCAGCCCTATTTTTAGCCAGCCAATCCATTCCTACTACTACATCAAACCTCCTAATTTAATAGGCATCAGATCTACATCAAAGGAATTACCTTCTAGAATCAACTTGCAATCTTTGATGATTTCGTTAGTTTCAATTATATTACCGTCAGCTAGTTCTACTGTGTATGTTTCAGTCAAGGGGCTACCAGTCAATCCAATCAACGACCTAAAAGTAGTAGAAACAAAACTGGCGGTTGCTCCAGTATCAAATAGCACAGTAGCAGGGTGGTCATTTACAAGAAACGTACCGTTCACCACGTCGGGTTCTTTGCGAGCACCATTTGGATCCATCACAAACGCTCTTCCTGTGGGCTTGTTGGGTCGAGTGTCCTTGTCCTTTGCTAGCTTGGGGCACTTGTTCCTCATGTGTCTTGGGTCTCCGCACTCGTAGCATTGCTTTCCGGGCTCATAAGTGCAGTCCTTAATCAGGTGACCATATTTCCGGCATCGAAAACAAGGCATGGGTTTACATTCCCCCTGGTGATGAACCTTGCATTTAGTGCAGTAGGGGCTTGTGCCTTGATACAGCCTCCTAGTCTTCCACCTTGGTCACCTCGCTTAGCCTCTTCTCCAGGTCGCTTGCTCGAACCACTACTGCTGCCGACCATCCTCTTGTTGTCGAACCACTTCCTCTTTCCATCCACAGTCTTTCTCTTGTCCTCAGTCCTTTCATGCTCCGTCCACCCGGCTCTCACTTGGTCGTCAGTCAGGCTGCTGGCAACATCGACTGCAGCCTGTAGGGTAGTAGGCCTGGAAGACCTAACCATGCCCCTCACCCTTGGGTGTAACCCCCAAATGAAGCGAGCTACGCCCTTGGATTCGGGCATTACCAAGTGGGGTACCAGTCGGGACAACGCAAGGAATCGGTTTATGTACTCAGTGTAGTTTGGGCCTTTCATCTCCAGATTTAGAAATTCCGCCTCGAGTCTCTCCAGCTGGTTTATCGGGCAATACTTGCCGATGATTAGTTCCCTGAATTCCGCCCAGTTCATTCTGCCAACAGCATCTCGGCCTCGAGGTTGGATGATGGTTCTCCACCACTCGAGTGCTGGTCCTTTGAGAGATTGTGAGGCAAATCTCACCATGTGCTCCAGCTTACACTCGCTTATGTCTAACACAGCTTCAATTTCATCCAACCACCTATAAGTTTCAATTGCACCCTCGGTGCCATTGAAGTCCTTGGCTTACATGCCATGAAGGTTTTGTATGAGCACCCATTTCTGATAGCTTCGGCTTCCTCACGGTTGCCTTCATCATTGTTGGTCTCATTGGTATTTCCCCGATCGGCGTTGATCTGGGCAATGATGGTTGGGATAGCATTGGCAATTTGTTGTGCCACCAAGTTGGCGATCCTTTCGTCACCTTCCTGGTGAGCATTATCCCCGTGTGGTGTTCCTGGCGGTGTGGGTGGTTGGTTCCTGCCTCGGGTAGGAATTCTTCTTCCCGTACGAACTCCACGTCGTGGCGGCATTCTGATAGTAACATAGATAAGTAGGTTTAGTATCTCATAAGCTTTTGTCTCTGGTATCACATTGTATCTCATAATTCCTATTACGTTCTACAATCACACACTCAAATTTCATTCAAAGTATACATAATAATTATCATTATAGAGCATCAATCACACAACATAAAAATTGTCACGTTTTTACACAACATTACCCTGCAAAAGTTAAATCATTAATCAATTGTTTCATAGACAAATTCAAACACGAGTTACCCATACATAGTAAGTAGTGTCATTGTCTCACAAATTGGAAGGTGTCATCACCCCCATAAATAGAAATTGTTTTCTCAAATAGGTAAATAAATTGCTTCTTAGATAGTTTTGGCAGCCTACTACCATACATCCCAAGTACTAGCCATATCACCCCTGCCATTTCTTCTTTAACCAACCGAACCATCCCGTGCTCTTCTTCCTCTGCTCTTGCTCCAGACGCTGGACGTTGTGATTTGCCATCATGGCTTGGAATTGGGCAGATTGAGAGGTTAGCGTGGCTTGCTGTAACGTCAGTTCATGGCGCTGGATGGTTCTCAGTATCTCGCTCATGGTAGGGTCGGATGGACCAAAGTCACTAGCCCGCCGGCTAGACTGAGAGTGCGGGTCTCCACGAGCACGCTAGGGCCATCATACAGGCTATGCCTGGGTGGCATCCAATACTCATCACGAGACAGACGTCCAGGTGGCGCGAGCATAGAAGGCGCTGGTGTAGGGGTCCTGGCATGAGGAGGTGGAGGAGGAGGCATCCTAAATGAAACAGAAGGTCCTGGCCTAGCACTTTTCCTAGGCCGAGTAACTACACGGGTACCCCCGCTCCTAATGGGTGGGATAGGTGAGAGCGCGGGAGCTGCTACATGTGGCGAGTTGGAGCGCGTTCGGCTCCTAGCAGGTGATGTGGGTGATGACTCCTCGGATGGCTCAGTGTCGTCGGATGTCGCGGATAGCCACCCTGGGTGTCCACACCTCCGTAGGTATGCCTCATACTCAGTCTGGGGCTTCCTCCTTAGTGTCCCAACAGGGCAGTCTCCTCAACTGGATGCGCGGGTGCCTTACCTCTTTCGGCCATGATGTAATTGTCCTGTAAAACAGTCATGAGTAATTTTGTTTCTCATAGCTCATGATCATAGTAATAGTTGTTTCTTATAGAGTTTGCATCCACTAGTAATTGCATCAGTAAGCAGTAATAACCCATAAAAGTTGTATCAATGAATCAGTACCAGCAAGCAGTAGTATCACACAGGAGTTCAATTAAACTCTAACCTTGACTATGCTTACAGTATTCCTTAAGCCGATCTAATCCAAAGGTCGCACTTAGGCTCGGTACTGGGATTTACGCGTCCGATAAATTCATGATTACGTTGATCAAGTGTAATCATCAATTTATCCAACCCGATCACCCCAACACTTACCCAAGCAAGGACAGTCCTACAGTCTCAGGGTTGTAGCCTAGGGTCTACTAAGGTATTCCCGATTTCTCTACAACCTGTGGCTCTGATACCAATCTGTCACACCCCGGGCCCAGAGAGCGGGACGTCGCAGACTAGCAACAACGTGACAGCGGAAGCAGACCATCATAAGAGCACACAAGTAGAGAAAATCACATGGCATTACATTAACTAAAATCAAAATCCGGGACTAAACGGCTTAGCCCGGTTACATCAATTGTTTCATGTCGAAGGTACATAATTATAGTGTCATTCCTAACAAATTGTTCAAAAGTTTTACATAAGGTTCATAATGCCATGAAGTCGGGTTACTAGGTCGTCCAAGCATCCTCTAAACAAGCTAGGTCTTCATCATATGTTACCTGAAACATGCTCAAAAAGAAGAAGTGTCAACTAAAAAGTTGGTGAGTTCAAGTGGTTTAGTTTAAAGAAATAAAAGAGTCTATATCAAAGTATTATATTTACTATATATGTCGTGGGATCACAACCAACCCTGCACTCAGTCCCGGCTTGCCTCTTCTAAAGTTATGTTATACCGGTTAACCCCGCAGGGAGAAGCTGAGCCTGTTAGCATGTGGATCCTTACCTGCCAGTAAGGCCCACGTTTGTTTCTTATAAAACCTGCCACATGCCACTACGACCCTTTCGGATCTCCAGTGGGGGTGCCTCCCTGTAGCGGGAGCCACTGGGTGTGGGGGATTCCCCAAATAGATCTATCCACGTAAACAAGCGGTTCACCAAAGAATTAATGATCGTGATCTTTGTATCAGCAGGAATCAACAAGTCCACAACATAGCATTTTATATAATATCACAAATTAATAGTTTCAGCTTTAAAAATAAAAATAGAGCATGCTTCATCCCCAAAAGCTTAAAATAAAATGGGGACACGAGAACTCACCTTGATATCAGACAGGATGCACAAACAGATAGTTTCAAGTCCTAGCACCCTATAATCATAATTCAAGCAATAAGCTATAGATTCCTAATTATTAGGAGCATAATTTGGTGTCAATCATAGTGAGGTTGTGCGTGGCTTTGTTTCTTAGAGGTTTTGCATCAAAAGTTTCCATTTTAGGAAAGTTAGGGTTTTGGGGTGTTTTCCATCGAGTTAAATGGTTCTTATAAGTTTAGTATCATATGAATGTGCCTAATATTATATTCTGGTCATAAGTTTGCTGAAATTCTGCAAAAATGCAGAATTTACACTTTTGGCCCCTCAAGTTTCAGAATTGACATTTTCTACCCCAAAGTTTGTCTCTTTACCATTTTTGACCCCCTAATATTTCTAAAGCTTTTTAAAGTTTATTTGCATCTGTTTTAACCCCAAATTTTCAGACTCTAATTGGTGATCTTAAAACACAATTTCTAGTTTTCGGGTAATTCGCCTTTTTGTTAATAAATTCGTAGAAATTACATATTAACCCAATAATTCACCAAACTCGGTTTCTATTTCTGAAATAATTGTTCTAAGGCCTGAAAATTCTTAGTGTCTAGGTTGTTCATGTTTTGGCCCGTTTCTTGGGTTATTTCCTTGTTTCGGGTCATCCAACTAGCGTATACTAGCCTAGTATATTTTACTAAACTTTCCAAGTTTACTTTCTAAGTATTCTAAGCTCTAACTTACTGAAATTCAGCCTCAAGTCTCGGTTTTTGCCAGGATACTACTATCTTCGGTGTTTTTACAATATTTGCATTAGTGTATTAATTATGTTTACATTCCAAAATACAACTATACCATTTGTAACCTTAAATCCAGAAATATATATATATATGTATTTGGGTGGTTGTTTCATTGTTCTAACGGTTAACAAGGTTTATTTATATAAACATACGGTTAAGTGTTGTTTAAACGCATTATGAGGATATACAAGGTAGAATCCTTGTATATCGACCTTAGGTTCGTAGGTTTAGAAGAATGATACCTCGTACGCGGGTTGAATTCCAAAGAGGATGAGGTTCGGGGCTGAGATCTTTGGCTATAACAGTGAGAATAGTGGTTGTAGTAAGATAGTGGTGTAGACATTAAGGTTTTGTAAATGAGAGTTCATTGTTACTTACCAAATGACGGTTAGAAGGCTAGGATGAGCACAAGGTCCTCGAGAGAAGGCTGGAATGTTGTAGTTCTTCCGATTGTAGAGGTGAGCAAGAATGTTTGTGTGTGTGTGCTCTCGTGGAGAGAAAATGAGAGAAAGAGTAGAGAGAGTTGTGTGTGAGTGTTCTTGGATGAGAGAATGAGAGTGAGTGGGAATAGAGAGAACCCGAGAGACAAAGAATATGAGATATAAAAATACAAGCGGGTTTGCATGTATGGAAAAGAGAGAAAAGGGTTGAGTGTGGGAGTGGTTTTTGGGATTTCGCAGAACTTATTTGAGTGGTGGTTCAGTGGGCGGCCATGCAAAGATTTTGTTTTATTTGTTTTATCCTCTTGTGGTCTTAATATTATTATATCATTATAGTATTATGTTAAGCCGTGTGTGTGCATGGGCATATTTGAATATGTCTAAGTATTGAAAACATAATTGTTTCTAGTATTCATTCGGTTAGTAGTTTCTCATAAACAAAATATATGTTTCCACGATGTAAAGTATCCATAATGGATGTAGAATTAGTGTAGAAAAATAATCAGGAGTTAATTATATACATGAAAATACAAGAAAAGTCCTAGGCGTATTACCACTGTTTTGGGCGTATGACAACTGTTGGGAGTATGACCACTGTTGGTCGTTTCACCACTGTTGGTAGTTTCACCACTGTTGGTCATTTTACCACTGTTGGCCGTATTAGCAGTCTTGGTCGTTTTACCACTGTTGGTCGTATTAGCAGTCTTGGTCGTTTTACCACTGTTGGTCGTATTAGCAGTCTTGGTCGTTTACCACTGTTGGTCGTATTAGGGTGCTGAAACGACCAGGACTTAGTCGCGGGGCATTATTCCAGGCGTATAAGTACTGTTAGACACATGAGCGCGACACTTAGCCATTTTTCCAGCAACTCCTAGACACCTGAGCACTGTTCATGAGTATGACTGGAAGAATTCACACATCCTTCTGTAAGGGTCGAGGAGGGGTTGTTACACAATGACAATGACAATGACAATGACAATGACAATGACAATGACAATGACAATGACAATGACAATGACAATGACAATGACAATGACAATGACAATGACAATGACAATGGCAATGGCAATGGCAATGGCAATGGCAATGGCAATGGCAATGACAATGACAATGACAATGACAATGACAATGACAATGACAATGACAATGACAATGACAATGACAATGACAATGACAATGACAATGACAATGACAATGACAATGACAATGACAATGACAATGACAATGACAATGACAATGACAATGACAATGACAATGACAATGACAATGACAATGAGAATGACAATGAGAATGAGAATGACAATGACAATGACAATGACAATGACAATGACAATGATAATGACAATGACAATGACAATGACAATGACAATGACAATGACAATGACCATGACAATGACAATGACAATGACAATGACAATGACAATGACAATGACCATGACCATAACCATGACCATGACCATGACCATGCCAATGACAATGCCAATGACAATGACATTGACAATGACAATGACAATGACAATGACAATGACAATGACAATGACAATGACAATGACAATGACAATGACAATGACAATGACAATGACAATGACAATGACAATGACAATGACAATGACAATGACAATGACAATGACAATGACAATGACAATGACAATGACAATGACAATGACAATGACAATGACAATGACAATGACAATGACAATGACAATGACAATGACAATGACAATGACAATGACAATGACAATGACAATGACAATGACAATGACAATGACAATAAGCATGACAATGAGCATGACAATGAGCATGACCATGACCATGACCATGACCATGACAATGACAATGACAATGACAATGACAATGACAATGACAATGACAATGACAATGACAATGACAATGACAATGACAATGACAATGACAATGACAATGACAATGACAATGACAATGACAATGACAATGACAATGACAATGACAATGACATGACAATGACAATGACAATGACAATGACAATGACAATGACAATGACAATGACAATGACAATGACAATGACAATGACAATGGCAATGACAATGACAATGACAATGACAATGACAATGGCAATGACAATGGCAATGACAATGACAATGACAATGACAATGACAATGACAATGACAATGGCAATGGCAATGGCAATGGCAATGGCAATGGCAATGGCAATGGCAATGACAATGCCAATGACAATGACAATGACAATGACAATGACAATGACAATGACAATGACAATGACAATGACAATGACAATGACAATGACAATGACAATGACAATGACAATGACAATGACAATGACAATGACAATGACAATGACAATGACAATGACAATGACAATGACAATGACAATGAGAATGACAATGACAATGACAATGAGAATGACAATGACAATGACAATGACAATGACTATGAAAATGACGATGACGATGACGATGACGATGACGATGACGATGACGATGACGATGACGATGACGATGACGATGACGATGACGATGACGATGACGATGACGATGACGATGAGGATGACGATGACGATGACGATGACGATGACGATGACGATGACGATGACGATGACGATGACGATGACGATGACGATGACGATGACGATGACGATGACGATGACGATGACGATGACGATGACGATGACGATGACGATGACGATGACGATGACGATGACGATGACATGACAATGACAATGACAATGACAATGACAATGACAATGACAACGACAATGACAATGACAACGACAATGACAATGACGATGACGATGACGATGACAATGACAATGACAATGACAATGACAATGACAATGACAATGACATGACAATGACAATGACAATGACAATGACAACGAGAATGACAACGAGAATGACAAGGACAACGAGAATGACAACGACAATGACAACGACAACGACAATGACAACGAGAATGACAATGACAATGACAATGCCAATGACAATGCCAATGCCAATACCAATGCCAATGACAATGACAATGACAATGACAATGACAATGACAATGACAATGACAATGACAATGACAATGACAATGACAATGACAATGACAATGACAACGACAATGACAATGACAATGACAATGACAATGACAATGACAATGACAATGACAATGACAATGACAATGACATTGACCATGACAATGACAATGACAATGACAATGCCAATGATAATGCCAATGCCAATGCCAATGCCAACGCCAATGACAATGACAATGACAATGACAACGACAATGACAATGACAATGACAATGACAATGATAATGACAATGACAATGACATTGACAATGACGATGACGATGACGATGACGATGACGATGACGATGACGATGACGATGACGATGACGATGACGATGACGATGACGATGACGATGACGATGACGATGACGATGGCGATGGCGATGGCGATGGCGATGACGATGACGATGGCGATGGCGATGGCGATGACGATGACGATGACGATGACGATGACGAAGACGATGACGATGACGATGACGATGACGATGACGATGACGATGACGATGAGGATGACGATGACGATGAGGATGACGATGACGATGACGATGACGATGACGATGAGGATGACGATGACGATGACGATGACGATGACGATGACGATGACGATGACGATGACGATGACGATGACGATGACGATGACGATGACCATGATGCCATGACCATGACCATGACAAAAACAATGACAATGACGATGATAATGACAATGACAATGACAATAACAATGACAATGACAATGACAATGACAATGACAATGAAATGACAAATAACAATGACAATGACAATGAAAATGACAATGACAATGACAATGACAATGACAATGATAATGACAATGACAATGCCAATGCCAGTGCCAATGCCAGTGCGAATGCCAGTGCGAATGCCAATGCCAATGCCAATGCCAATGACAATGACAATGACAATGACAATGACAATGACAATGACAATGACAATGACAATGACAATGACAATGACAATGACAATGACAATGACAATGACATGATAATGATAATGACAATGACAATGACAATGACAATGATAATGACAATGATAATGACAATGACAATGACAATGACAATGACCATGACAATGACCATGACCATGACCATGACCATGAGCATGACCATGACCATGACCATGACCATGACCATGACCATGACCATGACCATGACCATGACCATGACCATGACCATGACCATGACCATGACCATGACCATGACCATGACCATGACCATGACCATGACCATGACCATGACCATGACCATGACCATGACCATGACCATGAGCATGACCACGACCATGACCATGACCATGACCATGACCATGACCATGACCATGACCATGACCATGACCATGAGCATGACCATGACCATGACCATGACCATGACCATACTATGACCATGACCATGACCATGACCATGACAATGACCATGACCATGACTATGACCACGACCATGACCATGACCATGCCAATGCCAATGCCAATGATAATGCCAATGCCAATGCCAATGCCAATGCCAATGACATTGACAATGACAATGACAATGACAGTGACAGTGACAGTGACATTGACTATGACCATGACCATTACCATGACCATGACCATGACCATGACCATGACCATGCCAATGCCAATGCCAATGCCAATGCCAATGCCAATGCCAATGCCAATGACAATGACAATGACAAAGAAATGACAATGACAATGACAATAACAATGACAATGACAATGACAATGACATTGACAATGACAATCACAATTACAATGACAATGACAATGACAATGACCATGACGATGACGATGACGATGACGATGACGATGACGATGACGATGACGATGACGATGACGATGACGATGACGATGACGATGACGATGACGATGACGATGACGATGACGATGACGATGACGATGAGGATGACGATGACGATGAGGGTGACGATGACGATGACGATGACGATGACGATGACGATGACGATGACGATGACGATGACGATGACGATGACGATGACGATGACGATGACGATGACGATGACGATGACGATGACGATGACGATGACGATGACGATGACGATGACGATGACGATGACAATGACAATGACAATGACAATGACAATGACAATGACCATGACCATGACCATGACCATGACCATGACCATGACCATGACCATGACCATGACCATGACCATGACCATGACAAAAACAATGACAATGACAATGACAATGACAATGACAATGATAATGACAATGACAATGACAATGACAATGACAATGACAATGACAATGACAATGACAATGACAATGACAATGACAATGACAATGACAATGAGAATGACAATGAGAATGACAATGACAATGAAAGTGACAATGACAATGACAATGACAATGACACTGACAATGACACTGACAATGACAATGACAATGACAATGACAATGACACTGACAATGACAATGACAATGACAATGACAATGACAATGACAATGACAATGACAATGACAATGACAATGACAATGACAATGACAATGACAATGACAATGACAATGACAATGACAATGACAATGACAATGACAATGACAATGACAATGACAATGACAATGATAATGACAATGACAACGAGAATGACAACGAGAATGACAATGACAACGACAACGACAATGACAACGACAATGACAACGACTGTGACAGTGATATTGACTATGACCATGACCATGACCATGACCATGACCATGACCATGACCATGACCATGACCATGACCATGCCAATGCCAATGCCAATGCCAATGCCAATGCCAATGACAATGACAATGACAATGACAAAGACAATGACAATGACAATGACAATAACAATGACAATGACAATGACAATGACATTGACAATGACAATGACAATGACAATGACAATGACAATGACAATGACGATGACGATGACGATGACGATGACGATGACGATGACGATGACGATGACGATGACGATGACGATGACGATGACGATGACGATGACGACGACGATGACGATGACGATGAGGATGACGATGACGATGACGATGACGATGACGATGAGGATGACGATGACGATGACGATGACGATGACGATGACGATGACGATGACGATGACGATGACGATGACGATGACGATGACGATGACGATGACGATGACGATGACGGATGACGATGACGATGACGATGACGATGACGATGACGATGACGATGACGATGACGATGACGATGACGATGACGATGACGATGACGATGACGATGACGATGACGATGACGATGACGATGACGATGACGATGACGATGACGATGACGATGACGATGACGATGACGATGACGATGACGATGACGATGACGATGACGATGACGATTACGATGACGATGACGATGACGATGACGATGACATGACGATGACGATGACGATGACGATGACAATGACAATGACATGACCATGACCATGACCATGACCATGGACCATGACCATGACCATGACCATGGACCATGACAAAACAATGACAATGACAATGACATGACAATGACAATGACAATGACAATGACAATGACAATGACAATGACAATGACAATGACAATGACAATGACAATGCAATGACATGACAATGATAAGACAATGACATAAATGACAATGACAATGACAATGACAACAATGACAATGACAATGACAATGAGCATGACAATGACAATGACATGACAATGACAATGAAATGACAATTAAAATGACAATGACAATGATGAATGACAATGACAGTGCCAATGCCAGTGCCAATGCCAGTGCGAATGCCAGTGCGAATGCCAATGCCAATGCCAATGCCAATGACAATGACAATGACAATGACAATGACAATGACAATGACAATGACAATGACAATGACAATAACAATGACATGATAATGACAATGACAATGACAATGACAATGACCATGACAATGACAATGAGAATGACGATGACGATGACGATGACGATGACGATGACGATGACGATGACGATGACGATGACGATGACGATGACGATGACGATGACGATGACGAGGACGATGACGAGGACGATGACGATGACGATGACGATGACGATGACGACGACGATGACGATGACGATGACGATGACGATGACGATGACGATGACGATGACGATGACGATGACGATGACGATGACGATGACGATGACGATGACGATGACGATGACGATGACGATGACGATGACGATGACGATGACGATGAAGATGACGATGACGATGACGATGACGATGACGATGACGATGACGATGACGATGACGATGACGATGACGATGACGATGACAATGACAATGACAATGAGAGTGACAATGACAATGAGAGTGACAATGAAAGTGACAATGACAATGACAATGACAATAACAATGACAATGATAATGACAATGACAATGACAATGACAATGACAATGACAATGACAATGACAATGACAATGACAATGACAATGACAATGACAATGACAATGACAATGACAATGACAATGACAACGAGAATGACAACGAGAATGACAATGACAACGAGAATGACAACGACAATGACAATGACAACGTCAATGACAACGAGAATGACAATGACAATGACAATGCCAATGACAATGCCAATGACAATACCAATGCCAATGACAATGACAATGACAATGACAATGACAATGACAATGACAATGACAATGACAAGGACATGACAATGACAATGACAATGACAATGACAATGACAAGACAATGACAATGACAATGACAATGACAATGACAATGACAATGACAATGACAATGACAATGACAATGACAAGACAATGACATTGACCATGACAATGACAATGACAATGACAATGCCAATGACAATGCCAATGCCAATGCCAATGCCAACGCCAATGACAATGACAATGACAACGACACGACAACGACAATGACAATGACAATGACGAGACGATGACGACGACGATGACGATGACGATGACGATGACGATGACGATGACGATGACGATGACGATGATGATGACGATGACGATGACGATGACGATGACGATGACGATGGCGATGGCGATGGCGATGACGATGACGATGGCGATGGCGATGACGATGACATGACGATGACGAAGACGATGACGATGACGATGACGATGACGATGACGATGCGATGACGATGACGATGAGGATGACGATGACGATGAGAGATGACGATGACGATGACGATGACGATGACGATGACGATGAGGATGACGATGACGATGACGATGACGATTACGATGACGATGACGATGACGATGACGATGACGATGACGATGACGATGACGATGACGATGACGATGACGATGACGATGACCATGACCATGACCATGACTATGACCATGACAAAAACAATGACAATGACGATGATAATGACAATGACAATGACAATGACAATGACAATGACAAGACAATGACAATGACAATGATAATGACAAATGACAATGACAATGACAATGAAAATGACAATGACAATGACAATGACAATGACAATGATAATGACAATGACAATGCCAATGCAGTGCCAATGCCAGTGCGAATGCCAGTGCGAATGCCATGCCAATGCCAATGACAATGACAATGACAATGACAATGACAATGATAATGACAATGATAATGACAATGATAATGACAATGATAATGACAATGATAATGACAATGATAATGACAATGATAATGACAATGATAATGACAATGATAATGACAATGATAATGACAATGATAATGACAATGATAATGACAATGACCATGACAATGACCATGACCATGACCATGACCATGAGCATGACCCATGACATGACTGACCATGACCATGACCAGACCATGACCATGACCATGCCATGACCATGACCATGACCCAGACCATGACATGACCATGACCATGAACATGACCATGACCATGACCATGACCATGACACATGACCATGAGCATGACCATGACCATGACCATGACCATGACCATGACCATGACCATGACCTGACCATGACCATGACCATGAGCATGACCATGACCATGACCATGACATGACCATGACCATGACCATGACCATGACCATGACAATGACCATGACCATGACTATGACCATGACCATGACCATGACCATGCCAATGCCAATGCCATGCCAATGCCAATGCCAATGCCAATGTTAATGCCAATGCCAATGAAATGACAATGACACAATGACAATGACAGTGACAGTGACAGTGACATTGACTATGACCATGGACCATGACCAGGACCATGACCATGACCATGACCTGACCATGACCATGACCATGCCAATGCCAATGCCAATGCCAATGCCAATGCCAATGCCAATGCCAATGACAATGACAATGACAAAGACAATGACAATGACAATGACAATAACAATGACAATGACAATGACAATGACATGACAATGACAATGACAATTACAATGACAATGACAATGACAATGACAATGACCATGACGATGACGATGACGATGACGATGACGATGACGATGACGATGACGATGACGATGACGATGACGATGACGATGACGATGACGATGACGATGACGATGACGATGACGATGACGATGAATGAGGATGACGATGAGGATGGCGATGAGGATGGCGATGAGGATGGCGATGAGGATGACGATGAGGATGACGATGAGGATGACGATGAGGATGACGATGAGGATGACGATGACGATGACGATGACGATTACGATGACGATGACGATGACGATGACGATGACGATGACAATGACAATGACAATGACAATGACAATGACAATGACCATGACCATGACCATGACCATGACCATGACCATGACCATGACCATGACAAAAAAATGACAATGACAATGATAATGACAATGACAATGACAATGACAATGACAATGACAATGACATGATAATGACAATGACAATGACAATGACAATGAGAATGACAATGAGAAGACAATGAGAATGACAATGAGAATGACAATGACAATGAAAGTGACAATGACAATGACAATGACAATGACAATGACAATGACAATGACAATGACAATGACAATGACAATGACAATGACAATGACAATGACAATGACAATGACAATGACAATGACATTGACAATGACAATGATAATGACAATGACAATGACAATGACAATGACAATGACAATGACAATGACAATGACAATGACCAATGACAATGACAATGACAATGACAATGATAATGACAATGACAACGAGAATGACAACGAGAATGACAATGACAACGACAATGACAATGACAACGACAATGACAACGACAATGACAGTGACATTGACTATGACCATGACCATGACCATGACCATGACAATGACCATGACATGGACCATGACCATGACCATGCCAATGCCAATGCCAATGCCAATGCCAATGACAATGACATGACAATGACAATGACAAAGACAATGACAATGACAATGACATAACAATGACAAGACAATGACAATGACATTGACATGACAATGACAATTACAATGACAATGACAATGACAATGACCATGACGATGACGATGACGATGACGATGACGATGACGATGACGATGACGATGACGATGACGATGACGATGACGATGACGATGACGATGACGATGACGATGACGATGACGATGACGATGACGATGACGATGACGATGACGATGACGATGACGATGACGATGACGATTGACGATGACGATGACGATGACGAGGACGATGACGATGACGATGACGATGACGATGACGATGACGATGACGAGTACGATGACGATGACGATGACGATGACGATTGACACGATGACGATGACGATGACAATGACGATGACGATGACGGATGACCATGACCATGACCATGACCATGACCATGACCATGACAAAAACAATGACAATGACAATGATAATGACAATGACAATGACAATGACAATGACAATGACAATGACAATGACAATGACAATGGACATGACAATGACAATGACAATGACAATGACAATGACAATGACAATGACAATGACAATGACAATGAGAATGACAATGACAATGAAAGTGACAATGACAATGACAATGACAATGACAATGACAATGACAATGACATGACAATGACAATGACAATGACAATGACAATGACAATGACAATGACAATGGACAATGACAATGACAATGACAATGACAATGACAAGGACAATGACAATGACAACGAGAATGACAACGAGAATGACAATGAACGACAATGACAATGACAACGACAATGACAACGACAATGACAACGACAATGCCAATGACAATGACAATGCCAATGACAATGCCAATGACAATGACAATGACAATGACAATGACAATGACAATGACAATGACAATGACAATGACAATGACAATGACAATGACAATGACAATGACATGACAATGACAATGACAATGACAATGACAATGACAATGACAATGACAATGACATGACAATGACAATGACAATGACCATGACAATGACATTGACCATGACAATGACAATGACAATGACAATGCCAATGACAATGCCAATGCCAACGCCAACGACAATGACAACGACAATGACAACGACAATGACAACGACAACGACAATGACGATGACGATGACGATGACAGACGATGACGATGACGATGACGATGACGATGACGATGACGATGACGAGATGACGATGACGATGACGATGACGATGACGATGACGATGACGATGACGATGACGATGACGACGATGACGATGACGATGACGATGGACGGGACGAGGCGAGACGATGATGATGGCGATGGCGATGGCGATGGCGATGGCGATGGCGATGACGATGAGGATGGCGATGGCGATGGCGAGATGGCGATGGCGATGACGATGATGATGACGATGGCGATGGCGATGGCGATGACGATGAGAGAGACGATGACGATGACGATGACGATGACGATGACGATGACGATGACGATGACGATGACGACGACGACGACGACGATGACGATGACGATGACGATGACGATGACGATGACGATGACGATGACGATGACGATGACGATGACGATGACCATGACCATGACCATGACCATGACCATGACCATGACCATGACAAAAAACAATGACAATGACGATAATAATGACAATGACAATGACAATGACCAATGACAATGACAATGACAATGACAATGACAATGACAATGATAATGACAAATGACAATGACAATGACAATGACAATGACAATGACAATGACAATGAGAATGACAATGATAAGACAATGACAATGCCAATGCCAGTGCCAAGCCAGTGCGAATGCCAGTGCGAATGCCAGTGCGAATGCCAATGCCAATGCCAATGCCATGACAATGACAATGACAAGACAATGACAATGACAATGACAATGACAATGACATGACAATGACAATGACAATGACAATGACAATGACAATGACAATGACAATGACAATGACAATGACAATGACAAATGATAATGACAATGACATGACAATGACAATGACAATGATAATGACAATGATAATGACAATGACAATGACAATGACAATGACCATGACCATGACCATGACCATGACCATGACATGAGCATGACCATGACCATGACCATGAGAACCATGACCATGACCATGACCATGACCATGACCATGACCATGACCATGACCATGACCATGACCATGACCATGACCCAGGACCATGACCATGACTTGACCACCATGACCATGACCCATGACGAGAGGACCTGACCATGACCATGACCATGACCATGACCGGACCATGACAATGACCATGACCATGACCAGACCATGACCATTACCATCAGACCATGACCATGACAAAAACAATGACAATGACAATGACAATGACAATGATAATGACAATGACAATGACAATGAAAATGACAAATGCAATGACAATGACAATGACAATGACAATGACAATGACAATGACAATGACAATGACAATGACAATGACAATGACAATGACAATGACAATGACAATGAGAATGACAATGACAATGATAATGACAATGACAATGACAATGACAATGCAAGTGACAATGACAATGACAATGACAATGACAATGACAATGACAATGAACAATGACAATGACAATGACAATGATAATGACAATGACAATGACATGACAATGACAATGACAATGACAAGACAATGACAATGACAATGACAATGACACAATGACAACAAGAATGACAATGAGAACGACAATGACAACGACAATGACAATGACAACGACAATGACAACGACAATGACAACGAGAAGGACAATGACAATGCCAATGACAATGCCAATGACAATGACAATGACAATGACAATGACAATGACACATGACAATGACAATGACAATGCAATGACAATGACAATGACAATGACAATGACAATGGACCAATGACAATGACAATGACATGACACATGACATGACAATGACAATGACAATGACAATGACAATGACAATGACAATGACAAGACAATTGACCATGACAATGACAATGACAATGACAATGCCAATGACAACAATGCCATGCCAATGCCAATGCCAAACGCCAATGACAATGACAATGACAATGACAACGACAATGACAACGACAATGACAATGACATGATAATGATAATGACAATGACAATGACATTGACAATGACGTGGACGATGACGATGACGATGACGATGACGATGACGATGACGATGACGATGACGATGACTATGACGATGACGATGAGACGGATGACGATGACGATGACGATGACGATGACGATGACGATGGCGATGGCGATGGCGATGGCGATGACGATGACGATGACGATGGCGATGGCGTGGCGATGGCGATGACGATGACGATGACGATGACGATGACGATGCCGATGACGATGACGAGACGATGACGATGACGATGACGATGACGATGACGATGACGATGACGATGACGATGACGATGACGATGACGATGATGATGACGATGACCATGACCATGACCATGACCATGACCATGACCATGACAAAAACAATGACAATGACGATGATAATGACAATGACAATGACAATGACAATGGACAATGACAATGACAATGACAAGACAATGACAATGATATGACAAATGACAATGACAATGACAATGACAATGACAATGACAATGACAATGACAATGAGAATGACAATGATAATGACAATGACAATGCCAATGCCACGGCAATGCCAGTGCGAATGCCAGTGCGAATGCCAATGCCAATGCCAATGACAATGACAATGGGCAATGACAATGACAATGACAATGACAATGACAATGACAATGACAATGACAATGACAATGACAATGACAATGACAATGACAATGACATGACAATGATAATGACAATGACAATGACAATGACAATGACATGACAATGACAATGATAATGACAATGACAATGACAATGACAATGACCATGACAATGACCATGACCATGACCATGACCATGAGCGATGACCATGACACAGACCATGACCATGACCATGACCATGACCATGACCATGACCATGACCATGACCATGACCATGACCATGACCAGGACCCATGACCATGACCAGGACCAGGACCATGACCTGACCATGACCATGACCATGACCATGACCATGACCTGACCATGACCATGACCATGACCATGACCATGACCATGACCATGACCATGACCATGACCAGGACCATGACCATGACCATGACCATGACCATGACCATGACCATAACCATGACCATGACCATGCCAATGCAATGCCAATGCCATGCCAATGCCAATGCCAATGCCAATGACATTGACAATGACAATGACAATGACAATGACAGTGACAGTGACATTGACTATGACCATGACCATGACCATGACCATGACCATGACCATGACCATGCCAATGCCAATGCCAAGACAATGACAATGACAATGACAATGACAATGACAATGACAATGACAATGACAATGACAATGACAATGACAATGACAATGACATGACAATGACAATGACAATTACAATGACAATGACAATGACGATGACGATGATGATGACGATGACGATGACGATGACGATGACGATGACGATGACGATGGGACGATGACGATGACGAGACGATGACGATGACGATGATGATGACGATGACGATGACGATGACGATGACGATGACGATGACGATGACGATGACGATGACGATGACGAAGACGATGACGATGACGATGACGATGACGATGACGATGACGATGACGATGACGATGACGATGACGATGACGATGACGATGACGATGACGATGACGATGACGATGACGATGACGATGACGATGACGATGACGATGACGATGACGATGACGATGACGATGACGATGACGATGACGATGACGATGACGATGACGATGACGATGACGATGACGATGACGAGACGATGACGATGACGATGACGATGACGATGACGATGACGATGACGATGACGATGACGATGACCGATGACGATGACGATGACGATGACGATGACGATGACGATGACGATGACGATGACGATGCCGATGACGATGACGATGACGATGACGATGACGATGACGATGACGATGACGATGACGATGACGATGACGATGACGATGACGATGACGATGACGATGACGATGACGATGACGATGACGATGACGATGACGATGACGATGACGATGACGATGACGATGACGATGAACGATGACCATGACCATGACCATGACCATGACCTGACCATGACCATGACAAAAACAATGACAATGACAATGATAATGACAATGACAATGACAATGACAATGACAATGACAATTACAATGACAATGACAATGACAATGACAATGACAATGATAATGATAATGACAATGACAATGACAATGACAATGACAATGAGAATGAGAATGACAATGAGAATGATAATGACAATGACAATGCAAATGACAATGCCAATGCCAATGTGAATGCCAATGCCAATGACAATGACAATGCCAATGACAATGACAATAACAATGACAATGCAATGACAATGACAACGCCAACGCAACGACAATGACAACGACAACGACAATGACAACGACAATGACAATGACAATGACAAGGACGATGACGATGACGATGACGATGACGATGACGATGACG
>JABSNV010000891.1:0-76098 GCA_024085815.1 Flaveria linearis | reverse complement strand
AGTACCAAGACCAAGGGGCACATGCAATATCTGAGCCACACTCAGTGCATGTACATCCTGACCCTGTCAGGAGGTCAGGTGATTCAGTGCAAACTGATGATGATGACCTGTGCTTCTTCTATGATGTAGTTGCACAAAACACTATCTTAGGGATGAGGTAAGCAGACTCAAAGAGCTGCTTGCCAAAATGTCTCAGGATAGAAGTCCATCTGCCACCATTGACCACAGATGGCACCTTCACCCGAAGGTCTCATATACACTAACCACTCCCACAAACTCAGCCACCTGCCCCTGCTTCTGGCACTAGTTCTCAGGAACAGAACCCTCCTGAGCAGCTAGATGCTATCTTCCAGAAATCCCTGCCTCTCATCAACCTATAATCATAGAAATTGTGATGAAAACCATTGATGAGAGGCTTCCCACACATATACAACCCATGGTGGAGGTTGCTGTTGCTAAGGCGCTTGCTGATAGTCAAACCAACCAATGCACCCAAAAAGGGGGAGACATCAGTGCAAGCTAAGAGGAAGAGGGTAGAGGAAGAGAAAGAAGTAGAGAGAGAGGGGGCAAAATGAGAGGGAGAGATCTGAGGAGACTGGTAGGGAGAAGGAGAAGGAGAAGGTGAGGGAGGAGAGAGCTGAAATAGAAGTGGCTGAAATCCAAAAGGATTTCAATATCACTTATCAAAAGAAGAGGGGAGAGAAGGAGGGAGAGAAGGTAGAGAAGGGGGATGCTGATCTAGCAGCCCTTGTCAAGGAGGCTGATGCTGAGCATAGCCGATCAATGGACCCTGTCATTGATCAGCTATTCAGGCAAGGCTTTGACAAGGACACTGCCATGCTAGATCAGGAGATTAGGAATATGGATAGAAAAGAGATAGAATACCGATGGACTACTTATAGCCAAGAGGAAAAAAAGAGACTTAAGGCTATGAGTAGGTCATTTCAAAGTATCTGGGGAGGCCAGTCCTTGATGTCAAGGCATGGACCAGGGACAGAATCTTGGCTATAGCCGCCAAGATGTTCGGCTGGTGATTTCACAAAAGGGCTGGGCGCTGAAGCCCTTTCTGAAGCCGGTGCTAGGGACAGGACCCTGTTAGTAAAACAAACCAAACCTTCTCTTATCTCTAAGTTACTAGCAAGGCCTGCCAACATTCCCACACCAACAACCCAAACACAACCCACAAAACCAAACCCTTCACCATCAAAACCCACAGCCAATGATCCACCCTTGCAGAAAGAAGAGAAGGTGTTAAGGCTGCAAGAAGAAGAAGAAGAGGAGGATGAGGAGGATAGACTGCCTTTTTCTGCAGTCATCCCTCTACCTAAAGCCAAACCTAAAACCATCACTCCTACCTCATAGATGGATGCTGTAAGGGTTAAGTTAGAAGAGGAGGAGCAGCAGAGATTACATGATAAAGAAATGCTGAAAAGCATAGACAAAGCCTATGCTGCCACCTCTTCTATACTTAACATGAAGAAGGAAGCTCCGAGACTCTTCACTCTTAAGCAAACCTTTCAATATGATAAAGATAGAGTGAGGACTTGGCCTGACCCTAGGGTGGCTCACAGCATAATTAAGAAGATATGCCTGTGAGATACAAGAGCCAATTTAAGAAGATTGTAGATGAAGTGATCTCTGTGGCTCTTGTAATAACACCCTGGGAAATTGTGGAAGAGTTCGAGAAGGCCTATAGAACTAACCAATCACCCCACACGATGTTGGAGAACAGGGTGGTTAGGAAAGGGTTAGTCTATAAGAGGCTTGAGAACTTCCACAAAGATGAGCTCAACTTGTTGCTAGAAGGCAGACACCCAGATGAATTCGCCTATAGACAAGTTACAATAGTTGAGCTCAAGAATGGCAAACAGGCCAAATTGTCTCAAAGTTGTACGGCCGTGAAGGACTATTCGAAGGTGAGGCTGAAGTCCTAACCAAAGAAGAACAAATGACATTTCTTCAAGCCTACACCAGAGAATCCTACCGGCTCGTACGTGGGAGGTAAGTCTCATGGATGGGACAACAACCCTGTGTCCAGTTCCCCAAGACAGGGCTCCCATCCATACTTAGCCAAACAAATATCAGAGACTTTCTCCCAGGCCAGTGCTTATCAGGGTCAACTTTTGATCTGATCCAGAAGGAAATAGACCAATATTTCTGCCAACAATAAGTGGGACAATAAATAACTTAGAGGTTTTGGCTGCATTGGTTCAGGGGAGTTTGTTGGACCAAAAGAACCAATGATCCAAGATCAGAAAAACCTCTAAGTCCCACATGACATCACAACAACTGCTGAAGACCTTCATCAGCAGTTTGACAAAGTCTGAAGAATCAACAACTGAAGATCAAAGATCTGAAGTACAACAGCTGAAGATCCCAAAGTGCTGAAGTACTGAAGTCTGAAGTACTAAAGCATACAAGTACTGAAGACTTCAAGTACTGAAGACAAGTGCTGAAGATCAAAGTCTGAAGAACTGAAGAACTGAAGATCAACTACTGATGCACAAAGTCTGAAGACAATGGCTGAAGACATCAGCTGATGACAACTACTGAAGTCATCAGCTGATGAATCATCTGAAGACCAAAGTCTGAAGACCAAAGTGCTGAAGCTTCAGAGTTTGTCATAACAGAAGAAGGTCTTCTTCAGTTGTTGTGATGGTTTTTCTTTTCAGTAGTTATGTTTTTCCTTTCAGTAGTTTGTACAACAGCTGAAGAGTTTGTTCTTCAGCTGTTATAGTTCAGTAGTTTGTAAACGACTGAAGAGTTTGTTCTTCAGTCGTTGTACCTTTTCAGTAGTTTCTTTTCAGTACTTGTAATAGGTAGAACACAACATTGTAAGAAGATGTCAGCTGTTGTGACATCTTCAGTAGTTTAGGTGTTCTATCAGTAGTTAGTTAAATAACAGTTGATGTCAGTGGTATGTGACATCAGCCTACGTCATTCTTCCTCTATAAAAGGAAGATGACCCCATTGTAATCTTCGCCGAAACGCATGAGCAAAAAGAATATTCCTCTTTTGGCAGACTTGTTTTCTCTCTCTATATTTACTGTTACATGCAAAATCCTTTTATGTTCTTGCATTAATTGCTAATTACTGTGCTAAATCCGCTGCGAATACAACCTAATTGATCAAACTAGAGGCTGAGATCCTGTCACACTATGTTTCGGATTGATATATAAAGAGTTCTTAGACACACTATGCTAAACAAGGAGACACATTGCCTGAAACTAGCTAACACTTTGTTGTAAATGAGACATAGGTCATCAACAATCGGATGACATATTTTTTACAAAGGTGGTGAGATTCATCTTGAAAACTAACTTTAGAATAAATTTTTCTTACCCTGTTTTATTTCCTTCATTTATATCAACTAAAAAAACAATCAAACAAGATCCAATTAATCACCTAAATGAAACGGAATGCTTACTTTCAACCTAAGTAGAAGTTATGTATAACAACATGAAAAAACTCTTTATCCCTCAAATGCCTTCTCACCTTAGAATTATACAACTTTGTATAACTTGATAGGGACTTGCAAAACTTGTTCTAGATGCTCTCGTGTTTGAAAAACAATCATAGGACACTATATGAGGGTCTATGGTAGTGAGTGACAAGACATGTACATGCCAAAATGAATAAATTGATGTATCATTTTGTTCTTAACTTCCTTACTTGTTGCAGCCTTTTACAACGCCATAGTGTGACCATTTTACCGAAAGCAACGGAGAGGGGAGGCCCCTCTCCTAGTGTTATAATCTTGCAATTCAAACCCTCAAGAAAATACACTAGCAACTATTCCCAGATGTGCCATTTAATGTCTCAAGGTTCTGAACTCGAATAATGGAGATGATCAGATGGACTAGTGATCAGTCAGTCATCCAATTAGCCATTAAAAAATGACAACTTTGTACAATATTAGTCAAGTTTCAAGATAGTTCTAACTAACACATTCATAAATTATATAAAATATTTTAAAATTATCAAAATATTTAAAAAGTTAACACTATTTATAAAAATAAATTATTTAAAAAACTTTGTGAATAATTAAAAGAACTGAAAAAATATAAGTGACCTAACTGGATCACTCTTAAAACTTTAGTGAACTGATTGGAACAAATAAAAATATTAATAAATTAATTGAAACACTACTAAAGCTTACTTATTATTATGTGAGTTTCACGTTAAAAATACCCATTATATAATGGCACTACTGAAACTGCTAAAACTTACTAATTATTGTGTGAAGTTTTCACATTAAAAATACCCGTCATATAATGGCACTCGATCCAATTCATCGTAACAAGTCTTGAATGGTTTTAAAAAGAATTATTTTATTAATAAACACTATGGTTGCATAACATACCACTCGGTCACACGTATAATTAATAAACAAATACATGCACAATTTTACTAATTATTTGTGTATGACATCTTGGAATGGCGTTTTCATTTTATTAACTATGATACATTCAAATGGGAAAATCCTTTTCATTTCTAGATGGTGTGGGAAAAAAATATTGGTTTGAAGGTGGTTTTTAAAGTGTTTTGATATCTAGATAGTTCAGTACTCACAACAGCGAACTCATCGAATCCGCTTACCGGGAAAGCAAATTCCGCATTGAATTTCCTTTTCTTTTACGATAATTAATATAACACATCATTTATTTAATTTTAATAAAACATAATATTTATTTTTTTCAAATTCAAAATACACAATTTTATTTTTTTGACATTCTGATATTTTTTTAAAACCTAGTATTTTTAGTGTAATTTTTTAATATTTACAATACAAAGTATAATGACCTCGGCTTTTAATAAAATTTATATCAAAATGTAGAAAAATTAAACAAACTACGTATATGGTTTGTAATAGTGTTAAATGTGACAAGCTATTACAAAAAGATTAAATTACATGTTAATTGAATTATTATAAGGGAAAAAGAAAAAAAAAATTAAAATCATCTTTCTTGAGTTGTTTCCCTCTTAGCAAATTTGGTGAGTTCAATACCTCTATAGGAATTACCTAAAGCCATAAATAAAATAGAAAACACCCTATAAACCAATAAGCTTTGGCTGAACCTGAACCACGTAGAAAGATTTTGTAAAGCTTCCACAGCTTGCACACTAAACCCTGCATGAGGCTGTCCATTTATGGCCTTTTGTTCATATTAACTACTTTCAATTAGCGTTAGATCAACCGACCGGTTTGATAGAAGCCACCTTATTGTTGGGTTCAGTGGTATCTTCGTTAGATTTATTTATCAAAACAGTTTTGATAATTATTAATCAGATTAATAATTTGTAACGCAGCGGAGTAATAATAAAATACCAGAATGAACCCGACAGGATCTGGGTTACAAACAATGCAAATACAGAATATAAATATCCTACTGATGAGATATAATATACCTTTGTGGTTAATAATTAACCGTTTGAGACACCGAGGGACAACGAATGAACGCTAGAATCAACGAACACTAAATTGGAACACAGTGGTTGCGGCTCTAAGAGGCGTGATCCACGGTTGCAATCAAATATATCGGTTGTTTGTGATAGGAAGAAAAATCAAATTTTTCTTCTTCTCCTGTTGAATTTGGGAGATCCCCCAGCAAGATGGAGATAGGATCGTCGTCTTTTATCAGATGGGATGGAGCTTCGCAAAAAATCAGTTGTTCCACTCCATCTAACATCCAATGTTTGGTGTAGATATTTAAGTCAAAAGTGATCAGACAAAAGGAATCTCAAATGCTTTACAGATGACGATCCATTCAATTGATGGGCAAAAGGAATCAATTGCTTTACCTTTGTGTATTTAAATAAATATAATAATAAATAATTTATAAAAATATAAATTATAAAAACCCGATATAGTTCGTAAGCGCCAGTTAATCAAATTAAGTGGACGTAATATTTGTTGCCCAAGGTGTAACTCTTACGGGTCATAGCTAGGTTGGCAACGTGACGTAACCGAACCCGTACATAATCCAACAAGCTCCCACTTGGACGGCATTCGGTTAAATTCCACGTAGACAGTCAGCAGCGCTCTAGCTGCACATGGCTGCCCCCAACAAGGTATGACACTTTTAAAGTCATTAACCAAACATCTTTCTAGTATCATTTTACTATAACAAGACAATAAACTTATGGTAATCATAGTCATTTATCCTTTCTGTAAAAGACATCAATTGAGTCATTGAGATTAATTCTCATATGGAGCTCAATCATTATAGTTCTCGATCTAGATTCAAAATGGTCCAATCAAACACACAGTCAGTTTGGGTGAGGCCTCACACTTCACCAGTTTGAATCAACGAGGGCGCCATGATGTCTAACTGTTACATATAATGTAAGAGTACAGAATCCCTTATTGACTACATACAACTCCCACTGAACTTCAGAATTATTCCCAACCAAAGCCTTTATGACTGGCAGTTACGCGACAGCGGTTGACAGTGATCAAAGAATAACCCTCGGTAAACGGAAGTTCTAGTATGCATCTCAGGTCATAGGATACTAAATGAGTATACCAGTATCAAAGCATCTTATAATAAAGATGGTTTGTGGCGAGTTACATCCAACGTCATTCATAATGAGGTCTGTGAATTTAGAAGTCAACTCCTTGAGTCTAAATTCAGAATAGTCTTTATTCAGAATTGTTCCCACAAGTCTGACCGACTATGGATAATTTAGAATATAACATCCATGGATTAAACGTATTAAAATTGAACATAGTTATAGGATTCATAATTGTATCTATATCAGTAGATCAAAATGAATTCAAAAGTATAACTGTTTAAAAGTTCATACATCCAAATACTAAATCAAAACATATCACTAGCTAATCTAAGCCCGATTGCATTTCTATGTAAATCATGCTTATTCTGAGTCATGGGCTTAGTAAACGGGTCTGCTAGGTTTTGATCTGTACGATTTTTCTTATCACGATATCTCCTTGTTTCACTATGTCCCGTATATAGTGAAACTTCCTCTGAATGTGCTTGGCCCTGTGATGAGATCTGGGCTCTTTGGCTTGAGCAATAGCACCTGTGTTATCACAAAATATCTCGATTGGTTGCTGAATACTTGGAACCACATCGAGATCGGCTATGAACTTCTTCATCCAAGCAGCTTCCTTTGCAGCATCAGATGCTGCAATGTATTCAGATTCAGTAGTAGAATCTGCCACCACACTTTGCTTGGAACTTTTCCAAGAGATGGCTCCACCATTGAGTGTGAATACAAAACCAGATTGTGAGCGAGAGTCATCTCGGTCAGTTTGAAAACTAGCATCAGTGTAACATCTACAGTGAGCTGTTCTTCAACTCCTCCAAATATTAAAAACATGTCTTTAGTCCTTCTCAAGTACTTCAGAATGTTCTTAACTGCAGTCCAATGGGCAAAGCCAGGGTTTTGCTGATAACGGCTATTTATGCTCAAAGCATACGAGACGTCAGGTCTAGTGCACAGCATAGCATACATGATGGAACCAATCGCTGAAGCATATGGAACATTTTCCATTCGCTTAATATCAATGTCCGTTGAAGGAGATTGCGATTTGTTCAACACGGTACCTTTAGTCATTGGAACACCTCCTTTCTTGGAGTTTTCCATCTTAAAGCGTGTCATCATTTTGTCTATGTATGTGCTTTGACTAAGCCCTAGAAGTCGCTTAGATCTATCCCTATAGATCTTATTCCTAGAATGTAAGCAGCTTCTCCAAGATCTTTCATTGCGAAACAAGCTCCCAACCATTTTTTAACTTCGTTAAGCATTGAGATATTGTTTCCAATGATCAGTATATCATCCACATACAATATGAGGAACGATATAGTGCTCCCACTGGCCTTTTTGTAAACACAAGGCTCATCTTCACTTTTGACAAAACCGAATTCGACGATTCTCTGATCAAAATGAAGATTCCAGCTACGGGATGCCTGTTTAAGTCCATAAATAGACTTATTCAGTTTGCACACCTTATTTGGATATTGTGGATCGACAAAACCATCAGGCTGAACCATATAGACATCTTCAGAGAGATGTCCATTTAGAAAAGCGGTTTTGACATCCATTTGCCATATCTCGTAATCATAGTACGCGGCTATGGCAAGCAATATCCTAATCGATTTGATCATAGCAACGGGTGAGAAAGTTTCATCATAGTCAACACCTTGAGTTTGAGTGAAACCTTTCGCAACTAGCCGTGCTTTATAGGTGTGTACATTTCCATGCATGTCGGTTTTTCTCTTGAAAAGCCACTTGCTCCCTACAGCCCGTGAACGGGAGGTAGCTCAACCAAGTCCCAGACTTGATTGTCTCGCATGGATTGCATCTCGGCGTTCATGGCATCTAGCCATTTCGCAGATTCCGGATCTGAGATAGCAGATTTATAGTTAGTAGGTTCATCACCAGAATCAGCTACTACCAGAACCTCAGGACCCTCTAGATTCCAAAGATATCTGTCAGGTTCTTTGCGAGTTCTGCTACTTCTGCGAACGCTTGTGTTTATATCTGAATCAGTAACAATTTCTTGTTGTTCAGACGCACCGACTACTTCAGCGTTTGTTTGTGGTTCTCGAATTTCTTCAAGATCCACAATATTACTTCCAGTTCCTCGATCAAGAAACTCTTTCTCGAGGAAATGTGCCTTCCTTTTGATGGAAATCATATTTGCATCAGGATGGTAAAAGTAATACCCGCTTCTATTATAGTATCCAACGAAAATAGCTTTTCGCCTCGAGGATCTAGCTTGTCATTAGACTCACTAGTGACATAAGCATCACATCCCCATACTCTAAGGTAAGACAAATTGGGTTTAGACCCATGCCATATCTCATATGGAGTTTTATCTACCTTCTTAGTCGGTGCCAGATTGACAAGGCGGGCGGCGGTCATAAGAGCATAACTCCAAAAGGAGTGAGGTAGGTTAGTTCTACACATCATCGATCGAACCATATTAAGTAGGGTTCGATTTCTCCTCTCACTCACGCCATTAAGTTGGGGTGTGCCGGGTGGAGTGAACTGTGAAACAATTCCACATTCCTTTAGATGATCAATGAACTCTTGGCTTAGGTATTCTCCACCTCGATCTGATCGAAGTACTTTGATAGTCTTATCAAGTTGGTTTTCTACTTCGTTCTGAAACTCTTTGAACTTTTCAAAGGTTTCATGTCTATGCTTCATAAGGTAGACATAGGCGTATCGACTATAATCATCAATAAACGTAACAAAGTATCTTTCGTGATTTCTAGACATGGTTCTGAAAGGACACATACATCAGAGTGTATAAGTGCTAACAGATCCTTGCCCGTTCACCAACATGGGTGAAAGGATCCTTTGTGAGTTTGCCAGCTAAGCAAGATTCGCATTCATCAAAAGATTCATGTCCTGTGGATTCAAGAATCCCTTCGGACTGAAGCCTTTTCACACGGGCCTTGCTTATGTGGCCAAGTCTACAATGCCATAGAAACGTATCGTTAATTCCAGATTTGATACGTTTAGAAAGATTATATACATTATTGTTTGTTTGAATATCAATCTCATAAATACCACTTCGAGGTTTAGCCTCAAATAAAAGATATCATTCAAGTAGGCAGAAATAACAGCATCATTAAAAACATACTTGAATCCTTGTTCAAACAATAAAGAAACTGAAATAATGTTTCTGGTTAAACCAGGAGCAAACAAACAATTATTTAAAGTAATTACAAGACCAGATGGACAAGAAAGATGATATGTTCCAGTTGCTAGAACCGGTACTCTTTTCCCATCACCAACGATGAGCTCCATGTCGCCTTGTTTCAGTTTCTTCCACTTTTCAGGCTCCTGCAAGACATTAATGATGTGGTAACCACATCCAGTATCAAATACCCATGTGTTGCTGAAAACAGTGAAAAGTTCAATAACATAACTCAGAATACCTGAAGAAGAGCCTTCACCATTGGCCTTCTTCACCTTCAGCTTGGCTAGATAGTCAGGACAGTTACGTCTCCAGTGTCCCATCTTATTGCATTCAAAACAGTGTCGCTCCTCAGGAGGGGGCGCTGTTTGTTTTTAGCCAGCTGTTTGTTGTTGGTGGCAGGCTTGGCAGCAACAACTTTACCCTTACCCTTATTGTTATAAGTTTTCTTCTTGGGGTTTGGTTTCCTAACACCAGTAGATCGGACCATCAACATTTGACTGGCTTTACCTGGTATGTTTTGCTCAGCTTTTGAGCATACCGTGTAGTTCAGCTACACTCTTAACCCATGCATTCATATTAAAGTTCATTATGAACTGGTCGTAAGAACTAGGCAAGGAGTTCAAAATGAAGTCTACTGCCATTTCATCTTGCATAGGATAACCAAGTTTGGCCATTTGGTCGATGTACCCTTTCATTTTAAGCACATGGGCACTAACAGGCGAGCCTACTTGCATTTTGCAGGATATAAGCTGCTTCATGGTATCATAGCGCTCTTGTCGGGCCTGTTTCTGAAACATGCCCTTAAGTTGCTCAATCATGTCAAATGCAGCCATGTCCTCCATGTTCTTCTGGAGATCAGGAGACATGGTGGCTAGCATAAGGCAGGCTACCTCATCGGCATCCTCCTTAAATTTTTCCCAAGTTCTACGGGCTGCGGCCGTATTGTTTTCAGGCTCGTTGGAACAGCGCTATCTATAACATAGAGCTTTTTCGCCATCTGAGAACCAATCTCAGATTGCGGTGCCATGCGAGAAAGTTGGTGTTATCAAGTTTCTCTTTCTCAAGAATAGACTTGAGAATGAAAGAGTTGTTGGTTTCTGAAGACATCTATAAGCAAAATAAATTAATTAGTATTTTCGATGTATTGTTTCCTTTTTTAATTAATGACCCATTTACAGTAATTTAAATAAGGAATGAGAATCTGGCTTGGTCAGTCACTAAAGGCAGCTGGGGCACGCAACATTAGTAAGTGATTAGGCAGACTGACAATGTTTATCAATTGTGAAAATTTCACAACTCTCGTGTATGAGGCCGCAACGACAACATTTGTCAATGCATTGATACGTTTAGCCTCATCTATGCCCACTTTTCTCTCTAGACAGCTGTGGCACGTAACTAGAGAGAAAAGTAATAGTCATCCTAAAACAGTTACTTGTGAAAGGGCCGGATGTGTCAACAAAACCCTTGCACCTTGGAAGAATAAACTACATATCAAGTGCGGTGCTGTGGCTCCAAACACTGATGTTTCGCTTAATGTTCCAAGTGTTCCTTATTTTAGGGTGGCATAGACTATTGATTTTTATCTATGGGATCCAATTTTAGTGTTTACCGAATAGGGTCAAACACAACGTATAATAAGTTATACGTGCGTCGTAAAATATAGTTTTACAATATATATAGTTCGTGATAATAAATGACGAACCCTTTCAGCTCTCGGGACACCAGATTTTAATATCCTATTAAAATTAGGTTCATCGCGAGATAGACAACCGATTTTTTAAGTTGATAATTTAAATTATTAAGATTTAAGTTTTAAAATTTAAACTAATTTTAAATTTGAAAACTTATCTAGTTATCCTTTAAAAGGATAATTAATTTTAATTTAAAATATCAAGTTTTAAGTTTTGAAATTCAAACTAATTTTGAATTTGAAAACTTATTCGATTATCCCATTTAAAACAAACAATTTGTTTTAATAATTTAACAAGTTGAAAAATAAGTTAAAACTTGTCATTTATTTTGATTGTAAAAATTTTTTTTTAATTAATTAATTAGTTTGATATTTAGGTTGGGTAATATAAAATAAAGCAACCATAATAGCAAAGTAATATGTAAATCTAATGGCTATGATTGTTTGATCTCGCTAGAGCCAAATAGCGAGATCAAGCTAGGTCACGGGTGAAAACACAAAACAACCACAAGGATGGACCTAAGTACATCTAGTTGTCTTGATGGCTCCCACTGACTCCTTGATTTGTCCTGCTTCCAGTTTTGACTTCTGTCTTCAAAATATTACAATATTTACAAAAGAAATACAAAATAAAAAAAAACTCTAATCTATTACAACTTTGAGCCATCAAATGGGCCAAAAACCATAAAACCAAAAACTTTAATAATAACAAATCACATCACAACCATTCAACCACAGGGTCTAGCCAGATTTACAAATTAAACACAATCAAAGTAATACGGGCAATCGTTTGGTTAATAAATATTTAACCAAAATAAACAAGTTGCCCAAAATAATATAAATCAGAAACTTCAAATAATTTAAAGTTTGTGATCTATAACCAGTTAACAGACCGGATCTGATTTGCATGTTGTAAGCCTGGCTCTGATACCACTGTTGGGTTCAGTGGTATCTTAATCTGATTAATAATTATCAAAACCTTAGTCTAATCCTTAGTCTAATCTATAATTATAGGTTGGGGTTTTTGGCCCATTTGATGGCTCAAAGTTGTAATAGATTAGAGTTTTCTTATTTTGTATTTCTTTTGTAAATATTGTAATATTTTGAAGACCCGAAGTCAAAACTGGAAGCAGGACAAATCAAGGAGTCAGTGGGAGCCATCAAGACAACTAGATGTACTTAGGTCCATCCTTGTGGTTGTTTTGTGTTTTCACCCGTGACCTAGCTTGATCTCGCTATTTGGCTCTAGTGAGATCAAACAATCATAGCCATTAGATTTACATATTAAAACACAATTAAAATAATACGGACAATCGTTGGTTAATAAATATTTAACCAAAATAAACAAGTTGCCCAAAATAATATAAATCAGAAACTTCAAATAATTTTAAAGTTTGTGATCTATAACCAGTTAACAGACCGGATCTGATTTGCATGTTGTAAGCCTGGCTCTGATACCACTGTTGGGTTCAGTGGTATCTTAATCTGATTAATAATTATCAAAACTGTTTGATAATTATTAATCAGATTAATAATTTGTAACGCAGCGGAGTAATAATAAAATACCAGAATGAACCCGACAGGATCTGGGTTAAAACAATGCAAATACAGAATATAAATATCCTACTGATGAGATATAATATACCTTTGTGGTTAATAATTAACCGTTTGAGACACCGAGGGACAACGAATGAACGCTAGAATCAACGAACACTAAATTGGAACACAGTGGTTGCGGCTCTAAGAGGCGTGATCCACGGTTGCAATCAAATATATCGGTTGTTTGTGATAGGAAGAAAAATCAATTTTCTTCTTCTCCTGTTGAATTTGGGAGATCCCCCAGCAAGATGGAGATAGGATCGTCGTCTTTTATCAGACGGGATGGAGCTTCGCAAAAATCAGTTGTTCCACTCCATCTAACATCCAATGTTTGGTGTAGATATTTAAGTCAAAAGTGATCAGACAAAAGGAATCTCAAATGCTTTACAGATGACGATCCATTCAATTGATGGGCAAAAAGGAATCAATTGCTTTACCTTTATGTATTTAATAAATATTAATAATAAATAATTTATAAAAATTATAAATTATAAAAACCCGATATAGTTCGTAAGCGCCAGTTAATCAAATTAAGTGGACGTAATATTTGTTGCCCAAGGTGTAACTCTTACGGGTCATAGCTAGGTTGGCAACGTGACGTAACCGAACCCGTACATAATCCAACACTTATAACTTTTTAAAGCGAAGGTTATGAGTTCAAGTCTTACTTGGTGTAAATCCTTCAAGTGGATCAGAGTTTTTATCACATTGAGCATTTGGGTGGTGCGTTAATTTCTCCTGAAATAGTGGACGTATTAGGTCACCAACGTTGTTTGTGTTCGTGAGCATGGGTGACATTTCTTTGGTTAAGTTCTTCCCGAAAGAAAAATTACTACCTCTCTTGAGAAGTACCACCATTATTGTAGAGCAATACGTGGTTTAACCTAAATTGTTTCTTGATAGATTAATTTGTTAATCAAATAGATAATAGACTAATTTTGTTTGTCATCTCTGTTGCATTCCACATAACACCACATAACACGATTAGTTAATATTGTAATATTGTTCTAATCAATCTAATCTTTTAAAAAGTAATCTCCTATGTTCCTAGCAAGAAACGTTTATGCACATTCCTCTACATTCTATTCATTGTTCGCAAGAGCGAGAGGCCAAAATACTGTCATTTAGTGCACCAAATATTCATCCACTACGTACACTTATGACATGTTGTACCAACTAATATCATCGCATTCCACTTGTCACACAACTAAAGCCTTAACTTAAAATGCTCATGTCGTTGATCTAAATCCCACATGTGATTGGCTACCATTGAATACATGCATCGTCGAGAACTTACAAACTTCAAAAATCGTACCTTTCTTCTTCCTCTTGTCTGAGGGCGGATCTTGGAGCAACTGGTAAGGTTGCTGCTTTGTGACCTTGAGGTCATGGGTTCTAGCCGTGGAAACAGCCTCTTGCACAAAATTGTGAAAGGAAAGGTTACGTGCATCAGATCGCTTCGCGATCCGGCCCTCTCCGGACCCTGCGCAAAGCGGGAGCTAGCTTCATGCACCGGGTACGCCCTTCTTCTCTTGTCTATAGGTTTGTATATATGTTTAGTCTTGATATCAAATATTGTATGTGTGCTCGAATCTTGAAATCGAATTTGCATTTATGTTTGAATCCTAAATCAGATATAAGGTCTTAAATCTTATAATAAGTTAGTACGTTTGGTTTAGGTTATGATATATTCTCCATCTTTGAATCATTTTAGGTTTTGATTGCTTAATGCTTGAGGTTTGTTCTAATAAAATATGTAACATTTAACTCGACATTACTGTTCAAATTCTTCATAACCATAATTATCACAAAAAGCACATAAGATGAGATTCTAATAATAAATCACATGTGAACGGAAAATAGAATGACTATAGTGAATGTAAGTACACATTTGTTTAATAATGGGAACTTCAAAAACTCAGAAAACAAGGCCTATTAGCTCAGTTGGTTAGAGCGTCGTGCTAATAACGCGAAGGTCGCAGGTTCGAGACCTGCATGGGCCACCAAACTGTTTTTTTTTTTTTTTTTGTTTAGTTCTTTTAAAGAGATTTGTACAGCTTCAACAGCCTGCACTCTAGGCATCTCCTACAACAGTATAACTCATTTTTTTTTAAGAATTGCAGTTGCCAATCTGTGAATTACCACTATTAAGTTCATTGATTTTCATATTGTAGTTGGTTTTTCTCCAGAAGAATTCATTTTTTTTGCCCGCCATGTACATACGATTCTAACATGGTTGCCAGATGGTGTTTCCTAGCTTTTTCAGCCTCGAACCTTCTATCATTCTATGGCGTTTTATACCCTCAACTCATCTTCAGTCTTACGAAATCCGACAACAAGAATTGGCCTCAAGATTCATTGCATCACATTTTACAAGCATGTATAGTAAGTTTTACCAATGTAGCGCATCTTCTCACATGTCAGAGCGTAACGGTGTTTGATTAGCTCCCGCTTTGCGCATGTCCGGTGAGGGTTTGTTTTTTCACGACTAGAACTCATCTCCTTACCCTACACTTTTGTGTAAGAGTTTGTTTTTTCACGACTAGAACTCATCTCCTTACATGTCAAATGGCATTTATAATCATAGTACTTTCACGTTATCAAAACATAAGTGGTATTTGTAGTTTGAGTTCTGGATCATAAGGATAATGAATTCATGATTTTTAGGTTGTCTGATAGTTGTCTGATGGTTTGAGGTCTGGATTACATTTATCTTGATGATTTAGGATATTTGTAGGTTAGACAGCGGTGTATTTATTACTTAGTAGGGGGGGAGGAAAGAATTAGTGACCAATCGTGTTATGAGTTAACAAACAGTAAAAATCAAACCTGTAATGTTCTGCAAATCCACTCACTATTAAAAAATAAAAATTAAAAAAAAAGAAGAAGAGGCTTTTATCAACGAAAATTCCTGGATAGACGAAATAAAATTCCCAAAGGAAAAAAAAATAGAACTCTATCTTTTAGTGATAGTTGGTGGTTACCAATGGATCAAACAAAATTTCAAAATAAAAAGAAATTATTTTCAACGTTCGTCAGCGATTCATTAAGCAATATTATACGAATCATTATAGACATTATGGCCATGTTACAACCCAACATGTTCGATTACGACCTAATTAATAACAAATATTAACCAAGGTCTCATTATGATAAGTGAGCTGACTCATTTAAGCCCATTTTAGCTTATGAAGATCATTTGCTTCGTTTAGTATTAGGCCATTGACAACCATCTTGTTTTCTTTGTTGTGACCTATTAGGTCACATCATCTCTTTTGTTTTCAGTTTTATATAATGTCATCCCAATTTTTTCCGTTTCTCTTTAAAAACAAATTCAAAAGTTGGTGGTGACTGGTAAAACCCGATGAATATTCACCGGGTCATAACACCTAGGAACCACAGTATTCTCAGCTGGCCCGATTATTTCCAAAATCTCCTAGATTTGTTCAAGACTCCACTCCGTGTGCTCTTATCTGGACTTGGGCCCTGGCTTTACCAGCCCACTGACTAGGTTGTTTCTTGCATGGTAATGCCTCATGGCTCATGCCGGTCCATTTACTTTTTGCTTATTTCATTTGTTTATTTATTACAAGAGGGATGATAATTATGTAAAACTAGTCTTAAGCCCTCTGCGTTGTAACGGGAACGTTAAATCATGTCAAGTATCACCATTGCCAGTGACCACGAACATTCAAAAAGCTCGTAGTAAAACACTAAGGTGCTGTTTTGTTTTTCTGCAGGAAAACGTCTGCAGTCTGCGGACCACATCTGCAAACATCTGCAGCAGAAGAGGTGGACCAAACGTCTGCAGTCTGCAAGAAAAAGACTGTTTGATTTTTTAAAACCTGCAGACTGCTAAAATATGCTGTAATTAATTTTCATAAAACACAATTCATGCTTGAAAGGTATTTTGTTCTTAATTTTCAAGCAGCTGCAGTTTTAAAACATTGTTCATAAAACACAATTCAACATTCAAATTTTCAACAAGTTTCAGTGGCTGTTCATAAACAATATTTATTAGTACAACAAATATAACCACAAATGAAAAAATCTCATAAACCCCAATCAGATACACAATCCACAAGAACCACCAAATTCAAAACCCTAGAACACAAAATCACCAATCAAACCAACTCATAAACCACAAATCAATATACAATTCACGATCACCAAACAAAACACACATTTCGATTCAAACACCCATTGCGAATTCAACTTCAAGAACTAAAGAAACGCATCTGTTTTATGAATGAACTTGGGAGGTGGGTGGAAGAGACCCGGACTGGAGAGGCGGCCGGAGGGTGGTGGAGGAGAGGCGGCCGCAGGGAGGACGGCGCGGACTGGAGAGGCCGACTCGAAGGCCAAGAACTGGAGGAGAGCCCGGCTGGAAGGCGGCGCTGGAGGAGAATCGAGCGCTGGAGGGCGGCGGCGCTAGAGGGGCACGAGGTTTTGCGACGGCAGGAGGGGCGGCAGGAGGGCGGCGGCGATGGATGGTGGAGAGAACGACGGGAACAGTGAAGAGAGGAGAGGCGTTGGTTGTGTTATGTGAAGAGAAGAGAAGAGGTTCATAAAATGCCTTCCAATCTGAAGACTAGTGTCCATGTCTACCATGAAGAGCTCAGGAAGACATTTTTAAATGAAATGTCTTCCTCAAACAATCAAACGTCTGCTTATTAATCTCTTCCCGCGTCTGCGTATGCGCAGATGAGAGGTGGGGGGAAGAGCTTTTTATAAAAAACAAACACCCCCTAATAAAATAAACGAAAAGTAGGTGTCAAAATTAACCGCGTAGGCGGAACGTAAAACATCTAGAACAATAAGTAAACTATCTAAAACCAGAGCGTTGTGACGGGGAAAATATAACGGTAAAAACGTTGAAACACACACGCACGCTGCGGTGAGTTAACTCGCAAAATTTCAATGGAAATGGAATCCTAAAATGGCACCTCGAGTGACATTGCTTCTTCGAACCGAACCAAGGAATCCCTTAGATATGATGCAAAAAGGATGCCACTGGACTTCCCAATCAAATTCATCGTAACACTCATAATTCGAACCGTAAAACAAAAAATTTATAGAACATAAAAAGTATGAGAGATAAAAGTTGAAAGTAAAAAAAAAATATTTGGGTCAAATTGTAAAAGGATAAAAGCATGTGTTAAGATAAGAAAGAAGTTAATGATTAAAAAAAGAGATAAACATGGATGCAATATATTAAGCATATTGTACAACTTATTAAGCATAGTAAAGTTGATAATTACTAATATATAAATACGTAAATTCTATCATTGTAGCTAATATAGAGTTTGTAATATTAGTCTACTCATCAAAATAATTTTGTACATTTTACTGAATTAAACTGGTTCATTTTTAGGTTACAACATGTTCATTTGTTAGTCGATTACTTTTATAAATACAAATATTCTGTAAAGTTATATGAAATTTGTAAATTGTAACTAGTTGTTTTTTAAATTAAGTTATCAAAATGAAAGGATTAATAACTCTTGGTGATATATAACATAAGTATGTGTTATAATCATAAATACATATTTAATTTTTAAATAAGTCGGTAGAACTTGTACACTGAGATCGTTAATTGGTAAAAGTTTTGTAAATATTCCTGTGCATCGTAAAATGTATAATTTAATGTGATATTGCTTACAAGGAACTTCAGATATCAGAAATGATAAATTAATATTATTACACGAATGTTATAGTTATTGTAATATGGTAAAAACTGATTAATATTATTAAAATCGTTAGGTTACAATTTATAGAGATAATAATAAACTCTAGAAACCTAACTGGACCCATAAGCTCATATAATAAACCTAATATCTAATACTCCCCGCAATCAAAGCCGAAGTAACCGGACGCTAAAACTGGAAAACAAAAAAACATAAAACCAACATTAATAAGATAAACATGCTTCGATTGACTCATATATCCAAACTTTTGCTAACAAATTAGTATTATGCTTGATCTTGTTATCCATATTTTGATTGACTATGCTATTTCTAGTTTGATTGATTCTTCATAGTTCTTGATTCTTGGAATAATAAGTTGAGAACCGGTGACCGTATTCGTTAGCAATGTATCGAGGCTAGTAGCCGGTGGTCATTAGATCCGTAGATCAAGAGATGAAATGTATAAATATCATAAGAAACTTTAAAAACTTAACTGGGTCTGTTAATAATTCAATCTAATCTTTACCTTATTATAGTTTCAACCCACCCATAAAAAGATTACTCATCTGACCCATCACCCATCTGACCATTTTAAGCTTTTACTAACCCACACATAGTTTTTGTAGAAAATTTGAAATCAAACTTGAATAATCAGAGAGTCGTGAAGATCACTTTCAGATTAAAATTATTTGGTGGTTCATCCGAAAAAATCATTTGGATATAACTCAGACGAGAACTAGTATGTATTATAGTTTCAACCCACCCATAAAAAGATTACTCATCTGACCCATCACTCATCCGATCATTTTAAGCTTTTACTAACCCATACATAGTTTTTGTATAAAATTTGAAATCAAACTTGAATAATCAGAGAGTCGTGAAGATCACTTTCAGATCGAAATTATTTGGTGATTCATCTGAAAAAATCATTTGGATATAACTCAAACGAGATCAGGAACTAGTATGTATTATTGTATGATTTTCGTGAACTGGAAGAGAATTCGAGAGAGACCGAAATGATGTAACAATTCAATTTTCAGGAGAGGGGAAAAACTGTCATCTTTGGAAGATATATTTTCAATTCAAAACAACTAAAAATGCGTCTTTTTTCCACTCTGTCCCTTGGACCCCGTCACGGGCTCCCACCCTTGGACTTCGCTACCAGGGGTGTTGCCCCCTTAAAACCTCCATTGCTTAGGGGCTTCGCCATTAAGGAGGTTTTCAATTGAAGATCACAATAAATTCAAATAAGTGTGCACTCTGCATTCCTGACTTGTTTGATGGATATTGTGATCACATTGTTCGTTAGTTAATCAAATTACACTAAAATATCTTATAGTTTTATTACATATTTTTAGCAAATTAACTTCTGATCGATAAGAACATCTTACAACTTGTAATGACATTATTAAACTATACATAGGCTAGTAAAGTCTCAAAGCTCCACTTTGGGTGTCCTCATGGCCACAGGTAGATCATTCTTTACCCATGCAAGATAGCCCCCTCCCATGTTGTATACATGCTTGAATCCCTGTAAATATTTAACTAATAATCACTTCATTATGTATATTTATATAAATCTAAATTTGTTTAATGTTGTGAAACAGAATATGAAAACTTGTTTTATGACAAAAATAAAAACATACCGCTTCAAGAAGAACATTGATGCGTATACTGATCGAACCCCGGATTGACAACCCTTTGAACATAACATTCCAACATCACACGATAAAAATTCATAAGCTATATAAATTTGTTGCGTTTGAGTATTTAGAATATAAAAAATCTTGAACACAAAATTAATATTAAGTTGATTTACCACAACAAGATGATCACCCTTGTTGCACAATGAGAGTACATGTTCCAGGAAGTTGTCATTCTTCACCCTACCTGAAATTGCACAAAAATCCCACTTTAACAAAGGAAAAAAAAAATATTTATTATAAAAGGTAACGTTGTTGTGTATACTGTATACTTAATATCATATATGTCACTCATAACCTTTTTTTTTAAATTTATTTATATGTAATTTGTACATTTTATGGTAATGATATAATTTGACTTCAGTTTAATGATTTTCCCCCATGTTTAACACACCTTCAATGGAATTAGATATGACCTAAAACACTACACAACCACATCACAAAATATTCAAATTTTTTAGTTGATCAACTCAGCCTTTGTTAAACATGTTCTGTTTAGATTGAGTTGTCTAACCCATCTAAAATGATTTGTGTTCGAGTTGTATCAATATTAAAATGATCTAATTATTTTCAATTAGAGAAAAACCGATAAAAAGAATAAACTTATGAGTTTCGCATGACAACCCGTTTATAAACTTAATGACAACACCTTTAAACCCGTGAATTTATTTGCATTGTATTACATGGTTTCAACTGCGTCCGTACGTGTAAGATTTGATTATTTCACACAAACAAATATGCGTATTTATCAATTTCAACCGTACACCTAACACCTCAAAGTCTTCCCACAAGTCACTACACCCAATACTTAAAATATGATTAAGCTTTGGGAAAAAATTTCAAAATATCCCTTTTCACATAAAATTTTCTCAAATGTCTTCAAAGATTTTATTTTTAAATGCCCATCTAGACAGGGCGTCGGTGCCCCTTTAGATAGGGCACGGGCGTCTACCCCTCAAAATAGTGCACGTATTATGTGGAGACGCCCGTTTGCGCTGCAGAGGCGCCCGACATAAAAAAAGGACACATGTATGATTTTAAGTGGCCTGTTACGTAGACTCCACCCCGTTTTAAGGAGGTGCCGACTCCTTATATGGAGAGAAAATTTGAAGGATATTTTGAATAAATAAAGTAGAAAATGAACAGTTTAAGAATTTTCCCTTTAAATAATATGATTTCAAGTATAACAATAATATAGCCAAAATGATAAACTTACCTTGATAGGTATCAATCATATATGGAACGTTAAGAACACCATCAACACCGACATGTCCTTTCATAAATTCTTCCGAAGTCCTATCAACAAAAGAAACACACAATAACATGTAAACCATCTACAAAATCAACAACACTTACATTAAATTGATCCAAAACGAAACAAAACATAACTTAATTAACCATAGAATCACCTAACGTCAAGATAACGGTAGTCGCCATCGCGAAGAACACGGTTCGCTTTATGAACATCAATGGTGATCACATCTGTTTCTGAGCTACAAGACCGAACCATAGAAAAGACAGATGATTGAATATGCATACCCTGATTGAGTGTTCATGATGAAGATTGAATGGATTTGAAGAATGTTTGAAGATTAAATACGATGAAGATGACAATACGACATGATGATTGATGAAGAAGATGATACGAGTGTAATTGCTTACTTGGTGCGCCCACAAATTTGTTCGGTTTGATTTTGACTGTTTGTGGACTTACCCGCACAACAATTGGTTTTCGAATAAGATATTGTATTTATTAAAAGGGAAGATTTAGTTTCTTTTTTGTTAGTTTTGCTTAAAGTCATCTTAAGTAATCACAAAGCCGCTTTACAAGTTTTGAAATTCTTTTTATTATTACCGGACTACGTTAGTACTCGTGTATTACACGGGTTTATAAATAATTAAAATATTAAATAATTAGTAATAATAATTTATTTATTATAAAATGATATTTTTAGATAAGATATGATTAAAATTATATATGAGTAAAGACTATATATATATACGCTTTTTTAATAACAAAATATATATTTTGTTCCAAACCGAACCATTTTAAAAAATGCCATTTTTAAAATTTTTTTATTATAACTCCGAATTTTAATTATTTTAGTTTTATAAAAAAAAATTTCAAAACACCAAATTTAAAGTACTTCATAGTTTTAACAAAGTTTGATGTTTTTAGAATAATTTTAATTTATTAAAATGCCTTTTTTGACTTATATAAAACCTATTTTTAATATAAAAAATAAATATTAGGATTAATAGTTAATATAATAATTTAATAGGGGAGAGAAACAGAAAATTAAAATTAAGAGGTCTAGAATTGTATCAAGTGTCCATCCAAAACCTTCTTTTATTATAATAGATAGATATTGTATATTGTATTTTTTTTTTTGAACAATAGAGGACCTCGAACCTGACGATCTATCGGGACTGGTTACCCTGGACCTAGCCGTTAGTCGTAAGTCATACCCCCTAGATGCGCGGGAACCAGATTGAATCCGCAAACCCTCGCCCCCCATCAGGATCGAACCCGGGATGAAACCCCGAGCCAAACCCTCAACTGGATGCCGCAGAAGTTAAATGGGGAGGGTAGGATTTAAACCTGTGTCACTTAAAACTTATATTAATTTGAAGTTTAAAAGTATTATATTATAAAATATAAAAACATTTGGTTGGTATGTACATTGAACTCTCGTATATTATACATTAACCACTAAGGTTTGATTATTTACAATAGAGTCCCTGACGCATTCACAAACTTATTCTCATTTGATCTCATTTCCTTCCTTTTTTCCGTCACATAGAGAGAGAAAGAGACGTGCACTTTAAGACAAATGTATAATCAAATTTATACATTTGATAAAACGCGTCGTCTTATAAAACATGATAATATAATATAGGAGGAAAAAAAAGATTAAACTAGGTTTGTTAGAGTTTAATAATGTAACTTTTGTTTTTTGTTTTTTGTATTTTGTGGTTTGTTTTATTTTTTTAATCTCTTTTTTTTGCTTAAAAAATGATTATGTCATTTTACAAAGAAGTAAGCATTAATGTGTTATAGCGGAATGAAAGTCGTAGTGGCATGTTTTTTTAGCTTTCTAGATACTTTAGGCAGTGGCGGAACTTGAACCAAATCATAGAGAAAACAGGGGGCGAAAGTAAACTATTTTAAGGAGGCGAACTCTATATATATAATATATATATATATATATATATATATATATATATATATATATATATATATTATATATAATATATATCTATATATATATATAGAGGGAGGTTCCCCTACAAATTAATTTTTGCCTAAGTATGCTAAGAAGTAATCTTAGCCTTCTAATTATCTAATTAAGGGCTAAGATCAAAGTGTAGAAAAAATGACTAATCAAGGGTAATTTGGGTATTTTATTACATTACCCACAATTGTTGACTTTTTAAAATTCCCCCCCTATTTTTTTAAATGCTAATAACTTTTTCATACGACATTATTTTTTTAAAAAAATTACACCATAAAATCAAGCATTTTTTTCTCTTTAATTTGAGTATAGTATTACTATAGTTTTTTTTTAAAAAAATCAATTATGTGACGTTGTGCTGCATTTTTAACGTTTTTGTGCTGTATTTCATAAAACACACAAGGCTGTGCTGCATTTTATAAAACAGCACAAGGCTGTGCTGTGTTTCATAAAACAGCACAAGGCTGTGCTGTGTTTCATAAAACAGCACAAGGCTGTGCTGCATTTTATAAAACATCACAAGGCTGTGCTGTGTTTCATAAAACAGCACAAGGCTGTGCTGTGTTTTATAAAACAGCACAAGGCTGTGCTGTATTATATAAAACAGCACAAGGCTGTGCTGTATTATATAAAACAGCACAAGGCTTGCTGTGTTTCATAAAACAGCACAAGGTTGTGCTGCATTTTATAAAACAGCACAAGGCTGTGCTCTGTTTCAAAAAACAGCACAAGGCTGTGCTGTGTTTCATAAAACAGCACAAAACGCACGAATCACAATACATCACAAATCAAGAATACAACACAATACAGCACAAATCAAGAATACAGCACAATACAGCACAAATCAAGAATACAGCACAATACAGCACAAATCAAGAATACAGCACAATACAGCACAAATCAAGAATACAGCACAATACAGCACAAATCAAGAATACAGCACAATACAGCACAAATCAAGAATACAGCACAAATACAGCACAGTCGCACAAATCAAGAATACAAGGCTGTGCTGTATTTCATAAAACAGCACAAAGCTCAGAAAAGTAAGGTGAGAGTCCAGAGTTGTTTATCACTGAATACAGCACAAATACAGCACAAGGATATTGGCATCTCTAAGCAACAAACTTGAATAAGCTACAGCTATTCTTCCTAATTTTAACCACTAAGATAAACAAACTCGAATTGAGGGCTTACATCAAGAACAGGAAGAAGTTCATCAACAGAATCAGGGGATTTAATAACTGTTTCCCCGCTTCCTTAATCTGTTTCTCCAACTCAACATCTGCAGACGCCATCTTCAATCTCATAAACAGCAAACAAACACACAAACACACAAACACAAGCATATCACATAACCAAACAAGCAAATTCACCTTCGGATCATCCGCTATCTTCTCCAAGATCTGATTCAACACCTTGAGACAATCACCATACTTCCCCAACTGAAACAGCACATACGCCTCCTTCGCAAGCGTCTGAGTAAACGAAATCGAATCCGATGAAGCCACTGACACCGACTCCATCATCCAACCAACAGATCAAGACCACCGACGATCGGTTTCGACGACGAAACAGTCGCCGTCGACGAGGAAGACGGTCGGCTGCTCAAATCGAAATCGTATGACGCGTGTGAGTTGATCTGGCATGGATACGGCGTGAGTAGACGCCGCTTGGAGGACTTGCGTAGAGTGCAATCGTCGGAACCGCCATGATTGATTGAGCAGAGGAAAATTGTGAAGTTGATTGATGAAAGTTGTTGTCAAACCCTAGGCTGTGAGAGAAATCGATTCGAGTGAAATTGAGGTGAGCTAGAGGAAGAACATTGGTGGATTGAAGCAACAAAGAAATTAGAAATCAGAATTAGGGTATGTACAGGGATGAGATTTGAAGAGATTGATTGGAAGAAAGAGATGTGGTTTTCTTTTCTTTTCTTCTTTCCTCTTTTGTCGTAGCTTGTGCTGTATTTTGTTGCGTGAGATGAATGAATAATAATAAATATAATAATGGACAAAAGTGCCCTTAATCACATTTTTAAGTAGTGCCACATGTCAATCAAATATTCCTTCTTAGCATACTTAGGCAATAATCATTTCTTATTAGAACCTCTATCTATATATATAATATATATACAAACTTTATATCATCGGGCTGAAAATTAACAAAAACTTGATGAAAAAAATGGGGCAGTCCCCCCCCCCCTCCACCTGGCCCTCATTAAGCTCTGCCTTTGATCTTAGGGTTTTACATTAGAATTATAGCCATTGCTACGATAAGCATTGCGATGTATTTGGCATCCGCTTAGGAGATGCGGGGGTAATATCTAGTTAAAAGCAAAAAGTATAAATGTTGAGAAATTCTTGGCATCTTTCTAAAGTTTATAATTTCTAGCGTTTGGTCACACTAGGTTTTGGTAAAGATTGTGGTTTATAGGTTGATTTGGTCGTTTATTTATAATCTTTTTCAAAATATGTTTTTTCGACCTCATCAATCAGACCACTCAAAACTTAAAAGATAAACATCGTTAGAAAGTTGCCCATTCACCAACGGAAGGTTTTCTGGAGGATTAGCAAAAGAACCAGTTAAAAGACATTTATAAATTTCTTTGATAAAGTTTTAAGGGTTCGCCGCTAATCAGTCGCAAGTTAGACAACCCAACTATTTGCCGGCGAATATGTCCCCAGCACAGCACCACGGATGCTTTTCCAAGTTTGATTATGGGTGATTTGTACGTTAGTGATTTCACTTTGGATACATCTTAGCTTATTACGTAACTCTTAACAATCAAAATGTAAATCCGTAGCCTATTAGTTGTATAACTCATATATGAATATAATTATTTATGTATAAAGTTAGTAAGAAAACATACTTTCAACTACATTTTCTAACAACTATATATTACAGAAGCAACTGTTTATACCACTAGGAACATCAGTTTGCTATAGGACCCTTGAGGTGGCAATTTTTGATACGACCCCGACATGAAAAATATCAGGTTTTGTGTTTGTCATATCTAACATTTTTTTTGTGTTCAGGTTGGTATGTTTAATTAAACGAGTTGTGTTTAGGTTGACCTTTTTAACATGTATAGTTAAGCTAGTTGACCCAGAAGGCAATGAAGACCACCACACCCCCCAATGGCGACAATAGAATAATTGTTACTGTCGACGTATCACGTAAGCTGAGGTAAGAACGACACTTAGGAGGATGGAAGGGCTAAGGCGACGGGCCCGGACAATATACCGATTGAAGTGTGGTGTTGTTTAGAAGAAGAAGGAGTTCAATGGATAACTACCTTGTTCAGCCTTATTTTCAAATCTAGTAAAATGCTTGATCAGTGGAGGTATAGAGTCGTAATCCCTCTATATAAAAACAAAGGTGATGCCCAATATTATGGAAATTACAGAAGGATTAAGTTATTAGGACATGCTATGAAATTATGGGAGAGGGTAATAGAGACTAGACTCGAAAAGAGACTCAAGTGTCGTAAATCTGTTTGGTTTCATGCCAGGGCGTTCAACTATGGAAGTAATACACATCTTGAGGAGGTCAATGGAAAAATACAAGGAGAAGAAAAAGGATTTTCATATGGTGTTCATCGATTTAGAAAACGCATATGATAGTGTGCTCGTAGACTAATTTGGGATAGTTTACAGAGTAGAGGGGTCCCTTGAAAATATATAGACATAATCAAATATATGTATGATAAGACTCAAACCACAGTTCGTTCACCTGTGGGTGATACCGATTCCTTCTCTGTGGAGGTTGGCCTTCAACAAGGGTCGGCGTTGAGTCCTTTCTTGTTCGCTGTAGTACTGGATGAGTTGTAAAAGTCGATGCAAGAGACAGTTTTAAGATACATGCTTTTTGCGGCTGATATTGTGTTATTTGACGAAAATAAACAAAGCCTAAATATGCAGTTAGAAGAGTGGCGAGCAACTTTAGAAGGTAAAGGTCTAAGGATTAGTCGATCTAAGACTGAGTACCTTTTGTGGCGGCTTTAGTGGAGCAGACGTTGATGATGACACCCAGATCAAAATTGAAAATCAGGAGGTACCACAATCAATATGTTTAAGTATTAGGATCGTATGTAGAGAGTGATGGGGAAATAGATAAGGGCATTACACATCGTATTCAGACAGGTTGGTGTAGGTGGAGGGCGGCCTCTGGGGTACTACGTGATAGGAATTTCCCAACTAGGTTAAAAGGGAAATTCTATAGAGTTACGATCCGTCTGGCTATGCTTTATGGAATAGAGTGTTGGGCTATAAGGAAGGCACAAGCACATAAGATGGAGGTAGCAGAAATGAGGATGCTAATGTGGATGTGTGGGCATACAAGGTTAGACAGGATAAGAAACATAGTTTTTAAAGATAGGTTAGGAGTAGCTAGTGTAGGGGATAAGATAAAGGATGGTAGATTAAGATGGTTTGGAGTAGCTAGTGTAGGGGATAAGATAAAGGATGGTAGATTAAGATGGTTTGGGCATACTAAGAGGAGACTGAGATCATCACCAGTTAGAGCTGTGAAAACACTCGCGGTTAAGGGGAGGAAGAGTAGAGGCAGACTCAACTAACTTGGGAAGAAAGGATTAGACATGATTTCACAGATTTGCACCTCTCTGAGGACATGATCCAGGATAGGGGTATGTGGAGACGTAGGATTAAGCTTAAAGATGCCTAGGAGGTTCAAGTATCTAATATATTTGTTAGCGATGTCCTAGAGCTTATATTTAAACAACCCATGTGCCAACTAATACAACATTCATTACAAAACATCGTTTGTTCGCATTACAATGCAAAAGCGTTAAACAAAAGAAGGCCATCCAAAAAGAGCTGAGTAGCCGCCCCGTACCATCCCCAGCAACACTATGTGCCAACTGGAAACACATAAAAGTCAACGTTGCTGAGTGAGTTCTAGTTTTATAATAAAACATACTTTCTTTCGTTAAAACCGTTCTTTACATACATGCGATCACACATCATACGTACACATAGATAATATCATTATTATCTTCATCATTCGTTCGTTACTTTCGTTCATGTAACGTACATTGTTAACATTCACATTCGTTACTTTTGTTCACATTCATTCATAAACACTTACTTTCATTCGTGCGCTCCTTACTTTCGTTCGTACATTCATTACATTCATTCGTACGTTCATTACATTCGTTCGTACGTTCATTACATTCATTCGTACGTTCATTACATTCATTCGTACGTTCATTACTTTCATTTGTACGTTCATTACTTTCATACGTACGTTCATTACTTTCATTCGTACGTTCATTACTTTCATACGTACGTTCATTACTTTCGATGACATGTACAATACCCCGAACATTGTGCACGAAGCTGGTTACTGGGCCTGAGGTCTTTCATAGACCTCGAACGTTGTGCACGAAGCTGACTCCAGTACCTAGGGAAAGTACATTCACCACTTATTTTTTCTCTTTCATTCTGGATCAATGCCACGTGCTATACCCCGAACATTATGCACGAAGCTGGTTACTGGGCCTGAGGTCTTTCATAGACCTCAAACATTGTGCACGAAACTGACTCCAGTACCTAGGGCAAGCGGCAAGGATCCCATACATATGGTCAATCACAAGGATTGGACCCCAGTGTGCATCCTTCTGGGGTAGCTAACCCGCACACAGTTAAGCTAACACCCTTCATTGGGTGTGAACCTCCATACGTTTGCTTGCAAGCCTTTTCATACTTTCATTCATCCGTTCGTTAATGCATGCATTCTTCATTTTGTTCCTCTTTTCATTATCTTCCACTTTACGTTACATAATACTTTTCATTCATTCATAGACATAACACGTAAAGACATGGGAAAGATAAACATACATCATAACGAGGAACATCATCATACACAAATAGCATCATCATACAGGGCAACATCATACATACATAACATGCATCCTACATAAACATGTATCATCATCATTATCATGCTCAACATAACTTCTAAGGCCTCAACGACCATCTTACATGCACTTACGGGAACTTCCACGTCAAAACTTACATCTGCACTTTCCCCCGAAAGTCAGTAATCAAAGTATGCTTCTCCTCGGGTGCACAACCCTATCTGGGTGTATGGGCACCCTTCAGTCGCATGGCCTCCATGCGACTGAACATCATGCGAATGGACCTATACGGATGGACATCAATGCGGATGAACACCCAGTCATGTGAATGGACCCTCAATCGTGCGAATGAACACTATGCGAATGGACCTCATGCGGTTGAACACTATACGAATGAGCACATATGCGAATGGGCTCTCAGTCGCATGACCCCCCATGCGACTGGACCCCCAGTCGTGCGACTGAACCTCAGTCGTGCGAATGAACTCCAATCGCACCTCTATCGGCCGAATGGCCTCAGTCGATCGCCTAGCCCTAGCTGATGCAGAATGCAGTTCATGCCAAACCCAATCTGCCATTTTCGAGCTCCAAGCTCATCCAAACCCATTCTAAGACCAAATCAACCATCCTAAACCTTAGGAATGCATACTACAATACCATTCAAGCACACACAAACCCGAAAACATACTCCAAACGCATCACACACAAACACACCCAAATAGGTCAAACACACACACATACAAAACGGGTTTACTATGTGTTCCAGCCCCAAATCAGTTGAAAATGAGTAAAATAGGGGTCCTAGAACTCACACAAACTGCAAGAAGAAGAAGAGCTTCGTGTTGACTCGGTACCCGACGATTTTCGTGCTCGGATCCACCCGAACCAACCTTTTTCTCTCTTTTCTCTCTTCTTTCTCTCTTCTTTCTCTTTTTGCTAGGTTTTCACAAGAGTGGGGAGGATGTGGCTGCCCTCCCCCTCTTAATCTCCCATTTTTATGAATTTTCTCCCGTTTTGGCAAGTTTGATCCCCCAACTTTAGACTTCATTTCTTTTTCTTCTTTCGTCGGCTTCAAAGAAAATATCCGGGTGTTACAAGTCCACCCCCTTATATAGGTTTCGTCCCCGAAACCTGTCATTCCTCAAACAAACGTGGGTTGCTGTCTCATTTCTTCTTCGGTCTCTCATGTTGACTCGGATCCCTTCCTGTGCTTCCACTGTACACGCACAAGAGGAATCACTTTATTTCTCACCTCTTCTCTTTTCGATCGATGATCGCCACTGGTTGCTCCATATAATTGAGCCGTTCGTCTACTTTGATATCCTCCAGTGGAACAATCATATCCTCATCTGCCAAACACTTCTTTAGATGAGATACGTGGAATGTCTGGTGAATTCCACTTAACTCATCTGGTAACTCCAGTCTATAGGCCACCTCTCCTACTCGAGCAATGATTCGAAAAGGGCCTATGTACCTCAGCTCAACTTGCCCCGCTTTCGGAAGCGAATGATACCCTTCCAAGGTGAGACCTTCAACATAACCCGGTCACCCACCTGGAACTCAATCGGTCTACGTCGTTTATCAGCATACGACTTCTGTCTATCTTTGGCTGCCTTCATGAAGGCCTTGATCCTTTCAAGCTTTTCAGTCGTAGCCTCGATCACCTCGATGCTCCCTAACTCTTTGTGACTAATATCACCCCAATAAACTGGTGTTCTGGATCTCCTACCGTATAGCATCTCATAAGGTGGCATACCAATGCTGGCATGATAGCTGTTGTTGTATGAGAATTCAGCTAAAGGTCAGTGGTCATCCCAACTTCCCCAAAAATTGATTACACATGCCCGAAGCATGTCCTCTAATGTCTGAATGGTCCTTTCTGACTGACCATCAGTCTGGGGATGATAAGTCGTGCTAATGTGTAACCTCGTCCACATCGCATCATGGAATTTCTTCCAGAATTTGGATGTAAACCGGGTGTCACGATCAGACACAATAGACACCGGCACACCGTGATGAGTCACAACTTCCTTAATGAAAAGATCCGCCAACCTCTCAGATGAATATGTCTCGCGCATTGGTAGGAAGTGAGCACTCTTCGTCAAGCGGTCAACAATCACCCATATAGCATCATACCCTTTCGGAGTACGCGACAGCTTCGTAATAAATCCGTGGTGATGTGCTCCCACTTTCATTCCGGTATATCCAAAGGTTGAATCTTTCCATACGGCTTTTGATGCTCGGCCTTCACTTGCAAGCAAGTAAGGCACTTACTCACATACTCCATCACGTCACGCTTCATATCCAGCCACCAATAATCTTTCTTCATATCTTGGTACATCTTTGTAGCACCAGGATGAATAGATTATCGAGTCTTATGAGCTTCATCTATAATCTTCACCCGTAGATCCCCAAGACGAGGAATCCACATTCGTCCAAACCGGGTCCTAACACCGAATGTGTTTTCACCCAATTCCGCAACCAGACCTCTCATTCTTTCAGAGTTAAGATGATCTTCTTTTAACGCCTCATCTTGAAACTCTTTGACTTGCTTCATCACATCAGAGGTCATAATCAACTGGTACCCTTTCACCCGAATCTGCTTGGGTCTTTTCTTTTGGCTAAGGGCATCCGCCACCACGTTGGCATTGCCCGGATGATAATGGATCTCACAATCATAATCTTTTATGAGCTCCAACCATCTCCTCTTCCTCATGTTCAGGTCTTTCTGCTTGAAAAAATACCTTAAGCTCTTGTGGTCAGTGAAAATGGTGCACTTCGTCCCGTAAAGATAGTGCCTCTAAATCTTTAACGCAAACACCACTGCTGCTAGCTCCAAGTCGTGAGTAGGATAGTTAACCTCATGAACCTTCAACAGTCGGGATACATAGTCTATAACCTTCCCCCTCTGCATTAACACGCACCCCAATCCTGAGTAGGAAGCATCAGAATAAACCACCAGATCTTCACTTCCATCGGGTAACGACAATACAGGAGCTTGGGTCAACCTCGCTTTTAATTCCTCAAATGCCTTCTCCTGAGCAAACTTTACATCTTTCCGGGTCAACTTGGTTAGTGGAGAAGCGATCTTGGAAAAGTCTTGGATGAATCTTCTGTAGTAGCCCGCCAAACCTAAGAAACTGTGAATCTCGGATGGCGTCTTTGGAGACTTCCATTGCATCATCACCGCTTCCACTGCATCACCGCTTCCACTTTTTCCGGATCCACCATAATCCCCTTTGGATTCACCACGTGACCCAAGAATTGAACTTCGCGTAACCAGAACGCGCATTTGGAGAACTTGGCATACAACTTCTCCCTTCTCATCATCTCCAACACCTCTCGAATATGACCGGCATGCTCTATCTTGCTCTTTGAATAAATCAGGATATCATCAATAAACACAATCACTGATTTATCCAACATCGGCCAACACACTCGGTTCATCAGATCCATAAAAGCAGTTGGCGCATTGGTCAAGCCAAAAGACATAACGAGGAACTCGTAATAACCGTAACGCGTGCGAAAAGCTGTTTTAGGAATATCCTGCTCTTTCACCTTTAGCTAATGGTAGCCAGATCGAAGATCTATCCATGAAACCAACTGGCGCCTTGAAGCTGATCGAACAAATCATCAATCCTCGGTAACGGTACCGATTCTTCACCGTCAACTTGTTCAACTCACGGTAGTTTATACACATCCTCATGCTACCGTCTTTCTTCTTTACGAATAAGACCGGAGCACCCCAAGGAGAGATACTCGGTCTAATAAACCCCTTATCAAGCAGCTCTTGTAATTGCTCCATCAACTCTTTATCTCAGTCGGAGCCAAACGATACGGTGCCTTGGCAACAGGTTGAGCACCTGGTATCAGATCAATCTGAAACTCAATCTCTTGGTCAGGTGGCACTCCTGATAAGTCTTCTGGGAACACGTCTGGAAAGTCACACACAACCAGAACATCAGATAGTTGTGGTGTTGGCGTTTTCACATCCTTTACATAACACAAGTAGGCGCTACATCCACGCGTCATACACTTTCTCGCCACCGCCATTGAGATTACCTTCGGAATCATCGTAACCCGATCACCATAAACCGTTACCAAACTACCGTCGGGCGCTGTCAAACAATCATCTTCTTGCGACACACAATGTTCGTCTTATAATTCGCTAACCAATCCATCCCAAGGACCAAATCGAAACCACCTAAGGACATCACAAACGGTCTAACAGGAAACTTATGACCTTCTAGTTCCACATCACAGTCCTCTATCATCTCAGAAATCCTGGTGGACTTACCTATAGCAGTTTCTACATCGAAGGGCATGTCAACCCGTCTACTACTAACAGGCAGTTTAGCACAGAAAGTAGCAGAAATAAAACTCTTACTAGCACCCGAATCAAACAAAACAGAAGCTAAAGTTTAGTTCACCAGAAACGTACCGGACACAACATCAGGGTCCATCCTAGCTTCCTCTTGTGTCATAGTGAACGCCCTGGCGCTCACCCTCGGTCCTTCACTCCCCGTCTTCTTCACCCCGAAACCCTCAGCCCTTGGCTTCTTGCAGTCTCTACTCATGTGGCCCTCCCGCCATAATTAAAACATTTCCTCGCCATAATTAAAACATTTCCCCGCCTTGCATTCCCGTGCCATATGACCTGGCTTCCCACATTTGAAGCATACATTCAACCCCCACCTACACTTACCACTATGCTCCTTCCCAAATTTGCCACATTTTTTCAGTCCCGTACCCCGTGTGGCTACACGGCGATCATCCACCCGTGCCTTCTTGTTACCCGTTGAGGCATCACCCTGACCAAACCTCTTTCAACTCCAGTTTCGATCACCACTACCCTTCTTACCACCTTCGGCCACCACCACTACCGCCCTCTCATCATATAACCTCCCGGCCAAGTCCACCGCCGACCTAAATGTGCTTGGTCGGGCAGTGATCATGTGCCTACGAATATCCGCTGGCAAACCCTGGCTGTACCTCTTAATCTTTCGCGACAGAGGGGTCACCTGATCCGGCACCAGACGTGCCATCTCGTTGAACTTGGTGGTGTACTGCTGGTGTGTCATGGTTCCTGCCTCCAGTACAGGAACTCCCTCTCAACCTTATCCATCTCCCGGTGAGGACAGAACTCCTCAATAACCAACTTCTTCAGTTCTGACCATCTCATTCTCCCAATGGCCCTACTACCTCGGCTTGGACTATGTTGTCCCACCAGCGTAAAGCCGAGTCCACAAAAGAATGGGCAGCAAACTTCACCTTTTGGTCGTCCCGGCACTCGCTGATATTCAGAACAACTTCTATTTCCCTCACCCATCGGTGAGCAGCAGCAGCAGTGCCATTTCCATCAAAAGTAGGGGGCTTACACCTTTGAAATGCCCCATAGTTACAGCCTCGTACTGACTCCTGCACAGGCTCCTCCTCTTTCTCCTCATCATCGGAGGGAATCGTCTCAGTCTCCGGTTGCTCCCGACCTCCCGGGATCAGTTCCTCTCTTGTCTTTCCCCTTCCCATACTGCCTTAATCACTTCGGTCACCACAGATGGTAAAAATTGTCTGCATGACCTGATGCACTTCTTCAACCACCGCCTCTTTCATCGAGGCCCTCAATTTGCACTCTCATCACCACCCTCGGATGAGGGGTCTCGGGTCCCTCAAGAACCACCTTCTCAACTATAGGTCTGCCTCTTTTGGGCCGCGATGCAGCACCAAGTCCACCACGCGAGGCTTTGTATGATCTACCACCGGCCATCCTCTATCACACACTGAAAGATTCAAACAATAACACGGTCATTCAAGGAAATAGCTCAGTTTATGTCCAGTATAGTAAGTCCCTAATTACAGTGGCCAGTTGTGATTAGCCACTTACTTTACTCTTCGTACCCCGAGCATTACCTGTCCTGACTACATCAGTATCTAAATCTACCAGCAACACATAAGTTACATAACATGCGCACATAATACCGGTTAACATTAAGAAAATACCTGATGGCACGCAGCTACTCAGTTTGGCATCCCTTCCTTTTCCGTCCCATTCTCAGTTTAAGTTAAGGTTTATTTTGAAAATTTACCCGTTTTACTTAAACTTTGGCTCTGATACCAACTTGTAAGGCCCCGTTCCTGGGACGCTTACAACTGGTCAATCATCGCACATAAAACATATAATTGCATTAACTTAAATAAAACATGAAGCGAAAACTTTTAAATCAATCATTTCATTTCCTTTAATAAACACTTTTGCAAAATAATACAACATTCATTACAAAACATCGTTTGTTCACATTACAATGTAAAAGCGTTAAACAAAAGAACGCCATCCAAAAAGAGCTGAGTAGCCGCTCCGTGCCATCCTCAAACACTACCTGCCAACTGGAAACACATAAAAAGTCAGCGTTGCTGAGTGAGTTCTAGTTTTATAATAAAACATACTTTTCTTTCGTTAAAATCGTTCTTTACACACATGTGATCACACATCATACGTACACATAGATAACATCATTATTATCTTCATCATTCGTTCGTTACTTTCGTTCATTTAACGTACATCGTTAACATTCACATTCGTTACTTTCATTCACATTCATTCATAAACTCTTACTTTCATTCGTACGTTCCTTACTTTCGTTCGTACATTCATTACATTCATTCGTACGTTCATTACATTCGTTCGTACGTTCATTACATTCATTCGTACATTCATTACTTTCATTCGTACGTTCATTACTTTCATATGTACGTTCATTACTTTCATTTATACGTTCATTACTTTCATATGTACGTTCATTACTTTCGATGACATGTACAATACCCCGAACATTATGCACGAAGCTGGTTACTGGACCTGAGGTCTTTCATAGACCTCAAACGTTGTGCACGAAGCTGACTCCACTACCTAGGGCAAGTACATTCACCACTTAACTTTTCTCTTTCATTCCGGATCAATGTCATATGCTATACCCCGAACATTGTGCACGAAGCTGGGAACTGGGCCTGAGGTCTTTTGTAGACCTCGAACATTATGCATGAAGCTGACTCTAGTACCTAGGGCAAGCGGCAAGGATCCCATACAAATGGTCAATCACAAGGATTGGACCCCAGTGTGCATCTTTCTGGGGTAGCTAACCCGCACACAGTTAAGCTAAAACCTTTCATTGGGTGTGAACCTCCATACGTTTGCTTGCAAGCCTTTTATTACTTTCATTTATCCGTTAGTTAATGCATTCATTCTTTCATTTCGTTCCTCTTTTCATTATCTTCCACTTTATGTTACATAATATTTTTCATTCATTCATAGACATAACACGTAAAGACACGGGAAAGATAAACATACATCATAACGAGGAACATCATCATACATAAATAGCATCATCATACAGGGCAACATCATACATACATAACATGCATCCTGCATAAACATGCATCATCATCATTATCATGCCTAACATAACTTCTAAGGCCTCAACGGCCATCTTACATACACTTACGGGAACTTCCATGTCAAAACTTACATCTGTACTTTCCCCCAATAGTCAGTAATCAAACTATGCTTCTCCTCGGGTGCACAACCCTATCTGGGCGTATGGGCACCCTTCAGTCGCATGGCCTCTATGCGACTGAACATCATGCGAATGGACCTATACGAATGGACACCAATGCGGATGAACACCCAGTCGTGCGAATGGACCCTCAATCGTGCGAATGAACCCTCAATCATGCGAATGAACACTATACGAATGGACCTCATGCGGTTAAACACTATACGAATGATCACCTATGTGAATGGGCTCTCAGTCGCATGACCCCCCATGCGACTGGACCCCCAGTCATGCGAATGAACTCCAATCGCACTTCAATCGGCCGAATGGCCTCAGTCGGTCGCCTAGCCCTAGCTGATGCAGAATGCAGTTCATCCTGAACCCAATCTGCCATTTTCAACCTCCAAGCTCATCCAAACCCATTCTAAGCCCAATCAACCATCCTAAACCTTAGGAATGCATACTATAACAGTATTCAAGCACACACAAGCCCGAAAACATACTCCAAACGTATCACACACAAACACACCCAAATGTGACAAACACACACATATACAAAAACGGGTTTACTATGTGTTCCAGCCCCAAATCAGTTGAAAACGAGTAAAATAGGGGTCCTAGAACTCACACAAACTACAAGAAGAAGAAGAGCTTCGTGTTGACTCGCTACCCAACGATTTTCGTGCTCGGATCCACCCGAACCAACCTTTTTCTCTCTTTTCTCTCTTCTTTCTCTCTTCTTTCTCTTTTTGCTGGGTTTTCACAAGAGTGGGAAGGATGTGGCTGCCCTCCCCCTCTTAATCTCCCATTTTTACAAATTTTCTCCTGTTTTGGCAAGTTTGGTCCCTCGACTTTAGACTTCATTTCTTTTTCTTCTTTCGTCGGCTTCAAAGAAAATATCCGGGTGTTACATGTTTGTTCCCCTTGCACGCAAAAATATTATGCATGTAGTGTTTTGTTTTAAATTTCTGTCAAAATACACAAGTGCATAAACAACTCTTTCTGAGTTGTGCTTTATTACAAGAAGCTAGGGAACTCTTCTGGGTGGACTTCCAAGCGCGATGATGATTATTCTAACATTTTCTACTACGCCATCTTTATTACTTCAAAGACGAACTTAGGAGAAGGTTTCAGTGATCAACGGAAATGTATTAGTGTGTTGTCCTAATATGTAAAAATTATATTAGACTGCTAGCTTTACTAGTGATAGAAGGATCAAAATACGGCGCATGAGCCACGTAGGATTCTCTTTTTTATCCCATCGTGATATTTATTGGTACTTAATATGATAATAGTTTAAAGTTTGTTACAAATCTATATCTTACATTCTTATATTTCTAGTCTCTAACCATTATATGTAAGTATATTAGTAAAAATAATCTTGTACTAGACTTTCTTGGGCCTAACTATGAAATGAGAACAAGAGAAGAAAAGCAAAATTAAATACGACTTTAAATGTTCCATTCAGCTTTAGGACCTATTGGATTTCTTTTGGGCTGTGAGAAAGTCCAATATGAGCCCACGTTATTTTTTCCTGATCTGTCTCTTGAGTTTCGTCTCTAATTTACTTATTACAGAATGAAAAGAAAATAAAACAAAATAACCATCATATAAATAAAAAGATTTTTTTATTGTTTTTTTAATATCTTTTTGGGTGTTGAGTTGTCTACCTCAAGAACAAGATATGTACAAAGTGATTTTTCTGGTGTGCATTCTATTAGAAAAAGTATACAAACGGATTATGGAAACAGATACAATAGAAGGTTCAATGTAACATCAAAAGAAAAATTGTGATCATCAGCAAGAGGCAATCCTGTAAAATAAAGAAAAGAAACAGAAGGAAGATGAGGAGAACCGGGATTGAATTTAACACAATTCTCTTAAACAGATTTGTCGTCTGTTCCCAGGGTACATCGGTTTAAAGCAGCTTACTGCCGAACTTCGCACTTGCCTGGAAAATAGTTAGAAGCTGATAAAGCTATGGAGTTCGTGTGCTGTGTTTTTTTTTTTCCGGTATATCTTGACCTCTTTGATGTGCTTCTATATAAACATGAAAATGATAGGATTGTAACTGAATACAACTCATTACAAGAACGGTTATATCGTTATGTCATTAATAGACAGTAATGATCATCATTAAACCGGATTCAAAGGCATTCGAAACATCTTATGTAACCGTCTGTCCATAATTTTATGTTGTTCAAAAATGGTTTTAGTAGTAAAAGTACATCTCGCGAACCCGGGTTTTCGAAGCTGCATTCGTGTCCGCATGTTGCGCGGGCGACACATTGGTTTAATAAGTTTCCAACCCAGAAACCCATTTTCTACACCTCCCCCCCTGTACGCAGGTGGATGCTAGAGTAAAACACAACACAAGAATTTAAAATGTATTAGAAGCTTATACATATAAAGTAAATAAACATTTGTTCCCACACCAATATGGGACTAAATACCATTCTTTAAAATTCTCATCAAGATAAGATAACGCTTTGAGATTTCGACATCTCATTCAACATTCAATCCAACAATCCACCATATGAATGAAGGTTGATCTCAGAAACATCAACATTTCGATTAAATTTCAACAGTTGAATCTTGTATACGATAGGTGGCTATTACCCTTTGAACCTTCACTCATGAGACGTACTTAGTCTAGTGGCATTGAGTGGACGGTGATGTCTTTGAACTCGCCTGCCGTTTGTGTAGGCGACCATACGTTCCACACAAGACTCTCCATAGTCATGTTCGTAATGGTCATGAACATGTGCCTGGTTCTGCGAGAGTCATTAAGTATTGTGCCCAAGCAATACACTTTGAAGCGACCCCACTTCTCTCTAACATAGGTAATTAACTATGTATGGTAACATCAGTCGATCATTAAAAGCCATAGGCTTAGCCTCGTACTTGTCACTTTTAGAAATGGACTAGAAAGTTTACTAAACTTTGTAATAAACTCCCTTTTAAATTTGTAGGGTTATTCCCCCCCCCCTAGTGACCTTACTAATTCATACAATTAGGTTTTCCTATTGAACTCAATTCTTGGGATCTCCAATCTGTTGAGTTAGATTTCCTTCATATGAACTTTAAGTTTTAAGGGCTTTAGTCCCATTTCCATTGATGACTTCTGAACTAACTCTCTACTTAGACCTTTTGTTAGCGGATTCGTGATATTATCCTTTGACTTCACGTAGTTAACCGTGATAATTCCTATAGAGATTAGTTATCGTACCGTATTATGTCTATGTCTAATATGTATACTCTTACAATTATACATGTGCTATGAGCTCTGCCAATTACCGATTGGCTATCACAATGTATACAATAGCCGATGCCAGCTTAGGCCATCTTGGTATATCCTCAACAAATTGACGTAGCCATTCTGCCTCTTCACCCGCTTTATCTAAAGCAATGAATTCTGATTCTATCATGGATCTAGCAATAACCGTTTGTTTCGACAATTTTCACGATATAGCTACACCTCCAAGTGTGAATACATACCCAGTTGTTGCTCTAGAATCATTCGTGTCAGATATCCAATTTGCATCATATTGTCCTTCGATAACTTTTGGATATATGTTATACAACTCATAAGATACATTAAGCTACTGATAATTCTTGAGTATTCTAACCGATTAACAGGTTCACCTTTATTCTTAGCTAGATGTTGACTTGTGTCAATGGGAGTTCTAGCTATATTAGATTCATTTACATTAAACTTCTCAAGAATTTTGTCCATATAGTGGGATTGACTTAAAACAAGTCCACTTTGTGTTCTTGTGATTTTAACTCCTAGAATCACATCTGCAAAACTCATGTCTTTCATGTCAAATCTTGCTTTTAGCATGTTTTTCATAGACATTATGATTTTGTCATCACTTCTTGCAATGAGCATATCATCTACTATAGACACAGAATGACATATCCCTTTGATATGTCCTTCTCGTATACACACTTATCACATTCGTTGATTTTGAACCCAACATCAAGCATGATATGATCAAACTTTTGATGCCATTGTTTTGGAGCTTGTTTCAACTCATATAATGATTTTACAAGTTTACACACTTTCTTTTCTTGCCCGATGGCTATGAAGCCTTCAGGTTTTAAAATGTAAATATCTTACTCTAGATTTCCATTCAAAAAAGCAGTTTTCACATCCATTTGATGAACTTCCAAATTTCTAATGGCGGCAATGACATGTACCAAACTGATGGAAGTTATTCACGTAACTGGCGAATATGTATTAAATAATCTAAACCTTCTCGTTGTTTATATCCTTTGATCACCAATCTTGCCTTATACTTATCAATGGTACCATCCGATTTCATCTTTTTCTTGAAGATCCATTAATATCCTAGTGGTTTACATCCTTGAGGAAGATCCACTAGTTCACAAGTATGATTTTATAAGATAGAGTCTATCTCACATTTGATGGCCTCCCTCTATTTAGGCCTTCTGAGGAATTTCTAGCTTGTTAGTAGGAATTTCTAGCTTGTTAGTAAGTTTGAGTTTCTTCTTCAACCATGTAAGTAGAAAGTTGGGACCAAAAGACTTTTTTGTCCTTTGCCTTTTACTTTTTCATATTTCAACCTCTTCAATCTCAGATTGTACTTGAGGTTCATCATTTGCAACCTTATTATTCGGACCAATTTCCTCGACCGGTCTTGATGAACCTATTCTTCCTTACCTAAGCATGGGAATATATGTTCAAACCATGATGCATCCTTTGCTTCTAATATAGTACCCTTGCATATTCCAGGGTTCTTAGAATCATGCACAAGAAAGCGAAGTGCTCCACCAGGACGAGTGTATCCTATGAATACACAAACTACAGTTTTGGTCCTATTATTAGGTGTTTCGGTGGTGTCACTACCACTTTAGCTAAACACCCCCATACTCGTAAGTATTTGTATGATGGGTTGATTCTCGTCCATAAATCATATGGCATTACATCTTTTTTCTTAGTAGATATCATGTTTAGCACAAAATTAGCTGATAAAATTACATCCCCCCACATGTTCTGGCTTATCCTAGAGCTTATCAACATGGCATTAATCATTTCTTTTAAAGTACGGTTTTTACGCTCTGCCATGACATTTGATTGCGGGAAGTACGGAGCTATGAGCTCATGTATGATACTGCTTTTCGCACAAACGTCGACAAAAGGTGAAACATATTCACCACCCCCGTCACTTCTCATGATTTTGATTTTCCGGTTGAGTTGATTTTCAGCTTCGGCTTTGAACAAGATAAACTTGTCGATAGCCTCCTATTTATTTTTGAGTAAGTACATACGATAGTGTTTTGTACTATCATCAATAAAAGTTATGAAGCACTTGTTCCCATTACGGGTGGGAATTGCTTTTAAATCACATATATCAGCGTGAATCATATCAAGGGGTTCGGTGGTTTGCTCAACCTTTTTGAATGATGATCTAGTTTGTTTTGCTTCAATACAAGTTTCACATTTATGGTTTAAATCAATATCAAATGTTGGTATTCAATTTAATTTAATAAAATGACAAATGGAATTAAAGTTAACATGACCTAGTCTACCATGTCATATATTTGAAGACTCAAGCAAATAAGCAGAACTATTAGCAGTCTTATTATTCCATTCACAACAGTTATATTTAGTTTGAACATACCATTCAGGGCATAACACTTAACAACATACATACCGTTTTTGGTCAACACGACCTTATCAGACTTAAACACTATTTTAAAACCAAACCTGTTCAACTGCCACCCAGACACAAGATTCTTGCGAATCTTAGGGACAAACAACACATTAGCTAATGTAAGCTACTTTCTAGATGTCATTTTTAGGATCACATTCCCCTCCCTCTTGACATCAACAGTGGTAGAGCTTCTCATAAAGAGTTTGTTTTCATTGACTTTCTTAAAAGTGTTGAAGAGGTTCTTGTCAGCACAAACATGCGCGGGTAGCCCTGTATCAACCCATCATTACTTGGTATTCGACGCAACCAAAATAACATCAATGATCATCATTATGATATCAGAAATCATAGCAACAAGGTTCTTAACATCATCAACCATGTTGACTTGTTGGGTAGTCTTTCTTTTGGACTGCTTTGCATTTATTTGCTCAATGACCTAGCCTGTTGCAATTGTAACAGGTACCTTGGAATTTATTTTTCATAATTACACTTTTAGGTCCAAGGTGAAATCCCTTCCTATTAATTTTCTTCCCAACCCGTCCTTTGTTTTTGTTACCCTTAGAGGATTGACCATGCTCAACAACATTAGCATTTGCAAATTCGGGAATAGAGGTTTTCTTTTGAGCAATTTTGTTGTCTTCTTCAATACGAAGGCGTACCACAAGATTTTCAATAGTCATTTCCTTTCGCTTATGTATGAAATAGTTCTTGAAATCAATCTAGCTTGGTGGTAATTTTTCGATCATCGCTGCAACTTGAAATGTCTCGCTGAGCATCATTTCTTCTACATGAATATCATGAAGAATAACCTGTAACTCTTGGACTTGACTCATAACAGTTTTAGAGTCAATCATTTTAAAATCCAAGAATTTAGCCATCACAAATTTTTTAGTGCCCGCATCTTCTATTTTGCATTTGCATTCCGAGGACTCCCATAATTCTTTGGTAGTCTCAGCTTTGCAATACACTTTATACAGTGAATCCACCATGGCGTTAAGGACATAGTTACGACACAAGAAATCAAAATGATTTCAAGCGTGAACCGCGCTTATAGATTGAGCATCCATCTCCCCTTCAATGATTTGGAGAGCGGTTTCAGTCAAGAATCTCCAAGGTTCAACGTTGTAAAGTAAAAGAATATCTTTTGCTGCCAACGTTTGAAGTTCACACCGGTGAACTTTTCAAGTTTTTCTGCGTGGCTTGCACCGTGTTATGCAATGATGCTACCAATGCAGTGGTAACAGCAACAATTGAAGTGAAGATCGGAGAGACCCCAGATACAGCGGTGGTCGGAATCGGTTGCTCGATCATGGGTTGAGAATCCATAAGTAAAAAATAGGGAAACAGAAGCAGTCATAAAAAATCTGTTTAAGTTTGTTAGAAAAAGTACATAAACGGATTATAGAAACAGATACAATAGAAGGTTCAATGTAACATCGAAAGAAAAATTACGATCATGAGCAGGAGGTAATACTGCAAAATAAAGAAAAGAAACAGAAGGAAGATGAGGAGAACCGCATGTCGCGCAGGCGACACATTGGTTTAATAAATTTCCAACCCAGAAACCCGTTTTCTACACCCCCTCCTGCGCAGGTAGGTGCTAGAGTAAAATATAACACAAGAATTTAATATGTAATGAAAGCTTATACATATAAACTAAATAATGCTTATACATATAAACTAAATACCATTCTTTAAAATTCTCACCAAGATAACGCAACGCTCTGAGATTTCGACATCTCATTCAACATTCAATCCAACACATTCTGCCGCGATCAACATGGAAGAAAGGAGAAAATTCCAGAGAATGAGTTTTGTAGCAATTTATACCTCTTACTCATCTTCTTTTTTTATTCCATTTATTTAAAGTAATTTGTTCCTAAGTATATGATGATTATTGTATGCCTTTAGTATACCTACACGGGACTTTATATTTCATGCACATGCTTATGTCTTTCCATTTACACTATATTTGGTTTGGATGTAACTAGTTAATTGACTTGAACGAAACAAAATCCTAGTGGTCGGTGGTTCCCATAGTGAACAGCATATTCACTTGTTGGCCCCAGTCGATGTATGTGTTTCTCTCACAGTTTTCATCGCAAAATAAAATAAAGAAAACCTTGATTAGTATTATAATAATGTCATGATTTATTTAATTATTTTTTAGAACCACGCACATGTGCACATGTATGCACACATGCTTGTTTCCATCAACAGATGAAGAGAAGGGATGCAATTATTTTTATAATTTTGAGTTGTATATCTGTTCTTGTTTTATCATTTGTCAGATTTATATTCCATTCTTAAAAAGTTTAAACCCATATGCACATGTGTCTATGTAAATAAAATTTGATTTTTGTTTAAAACTAAATCAAGATACCATTTGTGTCTTGGGGAAGGATCTTTTTAAAATCATGTTTATAATTACAAATTATGAAAATCATAAGTTACGTATATCACAACTAGAAAAATAAGCATTCGCAACCAAAGTTTGAGACCGAAATAAATGGTCGCAAATTTAGCGACCGGCTTGCAATTGAATTCAAAACAACCGCAAAATTAGCAACCGACCAAAATCCGGTTGCAAAATGGTCACAACATTTGCGACTGCTTAATTCTGGTTGCAATTTGGTCTTAAAAAATATAAAAACTAATACATTAAATTTAAATCTTAAATACCGGTCGCAAATTGGTGGGAAGGGGTTGCAAAATCGACCTGATGACTCAAATATCTTAAGCACGGATCTTTCTTGACCCAATTTTCTATAACCCCAAACTTACATTCTAACCCTAAAACTTTAACCATTATGTGTCTCCCTTAGCCAATTTTACAATCTTCTTCTCCCACAGGTTATTTCACCACCATCGTTCCTTCGATGCTTATCACCATCATTTGGTAATTTAAATTTGTTGTAAATTTGCACTTCAAATCTCTGTTTAGGAGTTTAATCTTCATGAAAAGCTTGGATTGTGATATTTTGTTCTCTTCTGTAATAGTTTTGTGTGATCGGAGTTCTAATCATTGTTCTACCATTACGGTTTCATATGAGGTTGAATTTGGAAACATATATCCTGAGCTTTTATGAATTCTAGATATATGTAACTGAAACTAAAATTTTGCTTTGATCAATGATTGAATGGTGTTGTAATTGCATGTTCTAATATATTGATTTAACTTCAGGTTGATTAGTTAACTCTCCTTTGAGTCACATTACGGTTGTTCGGGTGGCGCTCAGCCCTCTGTTAGTACACTTGTCCTTGATCTTATTATCTTTGATGGTCAGGTAACGCCTCTTGATCTTATGTAATTATAGGTCCCGTTTGAATGTTGAAATTGATCATGATTTTAGGTCTAATTTGTCACTAACAACTTGATTGAAGAATAGTCATGTTCTTATCTTAGGTTTAAACTTATATAGATTTTAGTCTCACTTACAATGCAAAGGTATGTTTGTGCTTTGAGTCTTATTTGTCTGATATGATCACTTACAATGCAAAGGTATTTATGTAGCTTATTAAAAACCATGGCTACAGGTGATGATTTTCTTTAGTGCTCATGTGTGGCCATTTGCATATGTAGAAGAAGTTGGTAATCCATATAAAGATGAGATGGAAGGATATTTGAATTTAATAATGGAGGAGTTGCAGAGAAGAATGATAAATAATTCATATTTTCTTATCATATGATTTGTATAAGCTTCTTATTATTCTAAAATACTTGAAAGTTGGTTGTTATGCAAGTAACTTTATTATTATTTTGATATAGATTAGAGTTGGCCCAATGAAGTGATTGGAAGATAAAACTATGTATGGACCAGACAATCACTGAACATGGGGAGATATGTGTTAATATATCCTTTATTTCGTGTTAAATTTCAAGTTAGAATTGATCATGGTACTTAATGAAGACATTACGGGTCAAAAATTAAATTTGTTGCCTTTACGTACACAGGTAACTTTAAGAGATTGTTTATAACATTCTGAGTCTATTAAAAACTCAAAAGAATATTTACAAATTAATCAGGGTACATGGTGTTATTGTGTATTTAGTTTTGATTCTTGATGCAGGGAAATTGACATCTGAGGTAAATTTATTGCTTCTTTGTCTAAGCCTGTTAATCTTCAATGAGGGTTTTTTTTTCTGTTGAGACCAATAATCTTCTACAATGTGAAAAAGGTGAGTACTGTAATCTCCAACACTAAAACATGATTTTTACTCTGTTAATGTTCATTTTATATTGGATGCCAATGCGGAGTCAGATGATGAAGTGGGATGTGGAGGACAGTGTATTTGGAATTGTTCTAAGGACAAAATGATAGTCTAATGCTCTTAAACACATTGTTGTTAAAAGGCTAAGGGAACTATATTTGTTCTCCTCGCATGTGGGAAATCAAATTTCCTAAATTATTTAGTAATTTAATTTTTCAGTTTTGTTTATGTTTAGTTGTTTGATATAACAACTAGTGCAATGTTTGAGTCTACAGGTCGGGAATTGGGGATCATTCATAGAGAACAAAGATCAAGCTTCCGCAACAAAAGTAACCCATGAATAGATGAAAATATTATATTGCTAGATTGATTGTTATATCTATAATATTTAATAGTCAATTATAAAAGATATGAACGAAGAAGAATTCAAGTTGTCAATAACAATGGTTCCATGGTTCCAGGAGTTTATTGAGCTCATATGCATGTTGAATGTTGAATTTATGTTAATTTTTATGTGAGTCGACTGAATTGTATGCTATCTTATTGAAACAGCCTAATAGACTAATTCCATTTTGTGATAACTACTATACATCAATTTGGAGACCGGAGTGTTGGGTACACATGGATCATTGCAAAGGGAACTCAAGCGGATTGATGTTGCATTTACCTCGAACGGATTGAGCTATGCATTATAAGGTAATGGATGTTATAGATTATGATGTGCCATAATACTAGCATCTATCATCAATTTATTAATTCTTTTGTTTACACTCTACGTGGTAACAATAAAAAGAACCACTATTTACTGTTTTTTGTATATGGTTATTAGGTTCTCCTTTAGTAAACAATGCTTACTTCGTTTTAAATATGTATTTGAGTGAATATTTGTATGCTTGATGATTATTATTTTGTTTAACCCTTACAAGGAGCAACTCTCTCGAACCGGACTATATGCATAAAAAGATGGGAATCCTCATCTTAATAGTTATGTTCGTGCCTTCATGGTGATCCACATTTACGCCTCTGATTTGCATTTGTTGAATTCGGCAATGATAGTAAGATAGTATGTCTTTTGATTCTTATAATTTCATCTAACTTGAAATGAATAGTTTGCAAAGTCCAAAGCTTAGAATTATCATTAAACCTTGAATTGCAGAATGTATGTAGTTATAGTCCTGATTTCCTGTGAATTAAACCTCTATTTGAGTTGTTGTTAGGCTAATTTTAATAAAAGGGTAAGACGAGGTTTTCTCAAAACATTTCTAAAACTCCATACCTAGAGTAGTTAATTTGTTTTCCACATACGTTATAAACGTAACTATGGAAAATACATTTCTAAGTGCAGATGCAACTAAAAGTGTTAAACCATTTGTTTTCTATTTTTAATGAATGTTGTTATATTATACGTATTGACACTTTGACTATCATATATAATTATCATAAGATTGTGTTATGTACTATTAGCAGTTGACAAGACAAGCTGTGTTGCATTACATTGGACAGTTGCATTGCAATTTTACCAGGTGAGCTTAATCATGCTTTCCAGCATTATGTAGGACCTGGTAAGTATCATGAGCGATAAAAAAGAATCCACGTTGCAACTAGTGCAAGGAATCAAACTAGTTTTATTTAAAGATGAAAGTCGATTTTGGTATTAAGTTTAACTAATGAACAATTTATTGGTTTATAATTGCAGGATTGCATCATATCTCATGATCTGTATTTCGTTACAAGTCTTGGACTCTATCTATTTGTTGTTGTGTAGATATAAAGCTTGAAGAGGTTGCGAAAAGGCTCGTGAAAGAAAAAGATTGAGTGAAGTTATTGAAAAGTTGATGTAAAGAAGAAACCATGTTTAATAGGATGAAAATGTAAAAAAAAAAACTATAGCTCAAAGAGGCTAATAAACAATTATTTTGAATATTTGAATATTCATTGTGTTAGGATAACTTGGATTATTTGACATGTTAGTTAATAATTTTATGTGAATTTTTTTATATAAATTAAACTTTTGACAAAAAGTTAAATTTAAAAAATATGAGCATATTATGAGGTTTAAAATAAAAAATGATTAAAAAACAATATACTGCAATAGGGTGGCAATAATCTGGACGGGGTTGCTGAAATCTTGTTGCGGTCGCAAAACGGTCGAAAAATCTTGTTGCGGTCGCAAAACGGTCGAAAAATCTTGTTGCGGTCGCAAAACGGTTGCAAAAATCTCGTTTGCGATCGCAAAACGGTCGCAAGAATCTTGTTGTGATCGCAAAATGATATCAATAAATTACAGTCGCAAAACGGTTGCAACAAGGAACGTCGTAAAATGGTCACAAAAAGCAACAGTCGCAAAAATTACCGGTCGCAAAGAGGTAGCAATTAAGCAGTGGCAAAACAGATTGCAAGATCTGCGATGGCAGAAGCGGTCGCAAAATACGGTCGCTAATAAAAAAGTGGTCGCAAAACGGTAGCAATAGGGCTTTTGCGACGTGTGTTTTTCTCACCGCGTTTTCGGTCGCAAAACAGTCACAAATAGCCTTTTGCGACCGTTTTGCGATTAAAAAAGCAGTCGCAAATATCGAATTTTCTAGTAGTGTATTTACTATGTGTTCCCATATGTACAACTGAGTTCATAACTATAAACCATACAATTGCGTATATGTAACTTCTTTCATCATCATCTTAGTTTCTTAGGTTTTAAACTTAAAAATATATAATGATCTAAAATAACAAGGTTAAAGTTTATTCAAATACACTTTAAATAATTTAGAAAAATAAATGATTTATAAATCATGTAATTAGTTAGATATGATTTCATAGTTTTCAATTATAAACAGTTTTATTTAATCCCTTTAATTTTCGTGTCTAATTATCATTATATAGTAATAAAGTTATCTACTCGTAGCTGATTTTCTTTATTTTATTGTACACTTTAGGCTGACTCAAATTTATATTGGAACTTTTCATACATTTGATAAGTATTTTTGTCATTGTATATGATTTAATAACAGGTTAAATTTACTTTTTGTTTATTAAATATAAGGTTGTGACCACTAGAGACAAGCATTTTAACAATTATTTGCAAATGTGTATGTGTTGCTGATGGTATGTTACAGGATTTAGCACATATGCTAGCCTGTATGTAGTAGATCATCAACAGACAATTTCGTAGCAACTGTATATTTGTATATTTGTTTAAAGTAGTAAGTATTTATAATTCTATATAGGTATGTATGTGTATGTCTGGTTAACACATGTAATTCATCTACAGAGCTACTATATATGGTTAGATAACAATCATATATCTACGGTTAATGCATGAAAGGCATTTGTTCAAATGACTTATGCCCCTTATAGTTATGTCGTTGCACTAATCAGAAAAAGGACTAGTGTCTAGTTCTAAACACTATCTTGTTTGGTCCGTGCATACAACTCTATAGATTTTTCTGTTCTTCTCAAACATATGATTATTGTTGGACCCATATTCAACATTTACCCGAAAAGAAAACTTTCATCAATCTTTTGAATAAAATAAGTTCTATATTTAGATATCAAAATTCGGGGTAATAACCCTCATGCACTTGTGCATAAGTATATATGCATAAAGGAATATTTCATCCTATAATAATGAAGTTTTTCAGTATTAATTATAGTCATTCATAATTTTACTTGCAATAAAAACTACTCAAGTTTCAATATCGTCTTAATATTGTGAAGTTTTCATATATTAAAATTATTTTGTATTAGATTTTTTTTTATTAACTTGGTTACTATTTTGAAAAAATTTAACGTTTGTAAAATGTTTTCAAAAGAATGAAACTTAAGTGTTTTTTTTTTTTTGTGATTAAAGAAATATAAGAATCATATTAGAATAATATTGATAATATTAAAATTCGGTTAGTATTTCATCAACTAACACTTATTTCCATTTAAAACTACATCAAAATACGGATGTGCATGATTGTCGTTTTAAAAAGTGAAATTATTTACTCTTTCTTTACATTATCTCATATGCTCAAGACTAAGACTGATTTTTGACACAAACTATTCTATATACCTTTAATGATTCATAGAAAGCTAAGGATAGGGACTTCAAATATCAACCTCTATAAAACTAGAGGAAAGGAACAACCAAAAGAACAATAAAGTTGTACAATAGTCAAATCACAATAATTAATTTTAAATTTTATGCATGAGTGGATATTGTTACATTTTTTATAACAATAGTTAAGAATTTTTCTAGATGAATTTTCTTTTGAGGAGAGCTAAAACACATAACCTCTTGGTTATAAACTCATCTCTAATGCTTGTACTTGTATATTTATTTTGTATTTATACTTGTTTTGTTATATGTACACATGAATATATATATATATATATATATATATATATATATTATATATATATATATATATATATATATATGAATTGGATCATTTGAAAACCCATAGAAATTGCAAAAAACCTTTAACCTCACCATAACCCTTGATTTAATATAAAATATAAGAGATTCCATTTGGATGGATAAGATGAAATCAAGGGTAGTATGGTCATTTCATTTTTGTACTTTTTCTAAAAGTTATAGTCATGTCGGATTGCTTTCTTCTTTTTCTTCTCACTATTGATTAAAATCATTTAAACGAATTCAAGGAAATATCATCATTCATCCTATTGCAAATCATCTTCAACATCCATTTCAATTTGGATCGTTCACGTTTGAACCACTCGTCTTTGCCGCTACGTTCTTCTCACTACACATCGCCCACCATCACTTTCCCGTTCAACAAGAACACCACCTCGATTTGGAGATAATTTAGAGAGAGAAACTAGAGAGAGAAAGCTTTAACCTACATCAATGGTGTTCTTATCTTTCTTATTCCTCCCTGTCAACGAGAACAACACCCGAATTCAAGATAATCTAGAAAGAAAGCTTCAACCTATATCAAGGGTGTTCTTAGCTTTCTTCTTTTCATCGGCCATCTTCAAACGTTTTTAGTTTCAAATACACCAACCTGATTTGGTGGTGAACTCAGTTGACCAGTCAGACTTCATTTGCCATTCAAAACATTTGAAGGTACGACAACTTTAACATAGTTCATGTGCCATCCTGCATCAGATGTGTGACACCATCTGATGGTTTTTGTTCAGAACTATGCATTTAAATCATTCTAACAGGTGCAAGCAACCTCGGTTGCTCGTTGATTCCAAAACTCCAACCGATTCTAAGTGGCTCCCTCAGATTGGCATATATGGTGCATTGTTGGATTTTGATGGTAAGATGGAAAATGCAGCTTGTTAGGGTATTGGTAATGGTTGTAAATATGGTTGGAAAAATGTAGCATTTTTTAGTTTGATTTCGTTACAATAGTGCATTTACAGTGATTATTTTATTAAAATTTTTAGTTTTGTTAATTTGGTTTAATTACAATGTATAAATTTCTTTACGGTGGTATAATTACATGGTTTAATGTAGTTTGGTTATTAGGTTGTTGAAATCACATTTATGTAAGTTTATTGACGTTTGCATTACATTTTTTATATTAGTTTACAGATTGGTATAGATTAGTTTACATTGATTTACAATAGTTTACATTGATTTACAGACTGGTTTTCGTGACACTTTTGCTATAAGTTACAGTAGTATAACCGTGTAACTTGATGTAACTGTGTACGAGTAATTACTTTTTTTTTTATTTACATTGGTTAATGTTTGGGTTGTCTGTTCCAGATATAGTGCTAAATCATTATGACATGGTGTAATGTCGGCTGGTTTACGTTTAAAAAACGTTAATGGTGTAATTTTGATCAATAATGTAACTACAATGGTGTAGTTTTTTATTTTTTAGTTTAATTACGTTACAATAGTGTAATTAGAATGTCATTTTTTTGTTACAATGTATTTTATTATTTTATTATATGTTTAATTACATTGTTGACGTGTTGTTACATTAGTGTAAATACATGGTATAATACCGTCTAGTTGTTAGATTGTTGTAATCATGGTGTTGCTGCTAGTTATAGTGATGTAGTAATAGTGTAGGTCACCGGTGTCATTTTGCTAATTCAGGGAAATAATACAATTTGCAAGATTATATAAGAATTAAAGAGAAAAATATAATGAATTTAATGATTCAATCTATATAAAAAATAACAATGTATAAAAAGTTATGAAAGTTTTAAAACAAAAGGAAAAACACTTTAAATAATAAAAAAATAGGAGGTAATAGATGTGGTTAATTAACTCTTTTGCCCTTATTGAATAAAAAAAGAAGGAAAAGATCTTGATCATTTAAATTTTGATCAATGGTTGATAGTGGGTTCAAGGGTTCTCACAAAAAAGATAAGTTTTCATTTGAACCTAACCCTATATATATATATATATATATATATATATATATATATATATATATATATATATAATATATATATATATATATGTATATATATATATATACATACATATATATACATATATGTATATATAGATACATATATATATACATATACGTATATATATATATACATATATATATATATACATATATATACATACATATATGTATATATGTATATATATATATACATATATGTATATATCTATATCTATATATACATATATATATGTATATATATATACATATATGTATATGTATATATGTATATATATATGTATATATATATACACACAGAGGGCGGGCCTTGGCGCAACGGTAAAAGCTGTTCCTAAGGGACCAAAGGTCTCAGGTTCGATCCGTGGAAACGGCCTCCCCACAAAATGTGGGGGAAAGACCGCGTACATCTTCCCTTAAATGGGACGGACCCTCCCTGGACCCTGCGAAAACGCGGGAGCTCTTTGCAGCACCAGGTACGCCCTTTTGAGGGCGGACCTTGGAGCAACTGGTAAGGTTGCTGCTTTGTGACCTTGAGGTCATGGGTTCTAGCCGTGGAAACAGCCTCTTGCACAAAATTGTGCAAGGAAAGGTTGCGTACATCAGATCGCTTCGCGATCCGGCCCCTCCCCGGACCCTGCGTAAAGCAGGAGCTTCATGCACCGGGTACGCCCATATATATATACACACACATATATATACATATATGTATATATGTATATATATATACACATATATATATATACATATATGTATATATGTATACATATATGTGTATATATATATATGTATATATATATATACATATATATATATATATGTATAACAGTTTGTGACTTGTAACTTACTCGAAATTAGCTTGAATGCTCATTCAAACAGCTAGATCCAACTTAGCTCTTATGAATACGTGCACATGAGCATGCACAATTATTTTTCTTCTATAGTTGTTCAAATAGCTCATGTGTCGTAACTTGCTTGAAATTATTAAAAACAAATCATATGAAGTAGCTATAGCCAACTTAGTTATTATAAGTTCAAGCCAAGAAGAGGTTGCTAGTTCCATAAGTTCTAATTTTAAGTGGGTTGTTAAAATTAGTACCCCGTGTATTATATAGGTTGAGTAAATAAAATATTAAATAATTCGTAATAAAAATTTATGAATTTTAAAACGATGTTTGAATATAAAATATGATTATAATTACATATAAATAGTTATTTTAAGTAAACAAAAATATTTTTTTAAACTTTTGTTTTATAAAACAAATATGGTTTTTAAATATTTTGTTTTAAGAAAAATGAATTTTCTTAAAAAAACTCATTGTGTTCTGTATTTATAAAACTTTTGTTTTTAAAAATAGTGTTTTTGTTAAAAATAGGTTTTTATACATTAAATTATATATTTTTTAATTTGAAAATGGTATGAGTCATATTATTAGTATTTAATATTATTATTATTATTAGAGAGTAATAAAAAAAATTAGTAGGATTTACAATGATGTCATGTCTTATCTTAATTTTTTTAACTATAGCTAGATAGATATATAGACAAACAGATAGATAGATAGATAGTCTAAAAACTCATCTATTAAATAGATTATATTTAGTATAATCACAAATAGTTACAGTATGATATTTTATTTTAAGATATCTTTAAATTATATAGTAATAGTTCAAAAAATAAACAATCATACTATTTTTTTAACTCTGTTATCTAAATAGTTTCATTTTTAAACATTCATTTTAAGATTTTCATTGAAACTTTGTTTTTATAAAAAGGGTTATTGGATTTTAATAATCTCAACTTTTATTTATTGGTCGGGATTAATCCTAACTCTAAAAAATGTTTACAGACACACCTAACTTTGAACTTATTTTTCTCCAATAATCCCTTACTAACTGAGCGTTAATACTCGTTAGTTTTTTTTTGATGAAATTAGGCCAACTTTGAGCCATTTTTCAACTCCAGCACTACCTGGTCTCAATTAGGTCCGTTTTTTATTGTCTAACCTCCATCAGTACCTGAAATATACCTCCAACGAGTTCGATGGTTTCAAAATAGGAGGTGAGATTGACGGGTTTTTGGGTGCGGAAGTTTTAAATTAACGGACCTAATAATAGATTTCAACTTTCTGTTTAGTGTTTTGGCCACAAAAATAGTCCACGTCATTAAAAAACTAACGGGTTAACTCTTGGTTAGTAATGGATTGTTGGAAGAAAATAAACTCAAAGTCGGAAGTATCTGTAAACATATATTAAGTTGGGATTAATCCCGGCCGATAAATGAAACTTGAGATTATTAAAATTCAATAACCCTTATAAAAATCTTGTTTATTAAAAGTTCTAGTTTGTAATTATTCTGGTTGTTTTAATAAGATTGCCATTACCAAATTTTCACCTTTTTATAATTTTTTTTAGAAAATGACCGATTTAAAATATATTTTATTTCAAAAAGGTTTAGTTGTTTAGAAAACTTTATATTGTATAAAATTTTGTTTTTTTATTATCTATATGTTAATAAAAAGATGTGATTTTTAGTTTACTTAATAATATCTATTTTTAAAAGGAAAAATAGATTTTAATAATTCAAACTATTGACTATCGGCCAATATTAATACCAACTAACAGTTTGACTTGTACTGATTCAGACTTTCAACTTTGTTACCAATAATAGTCCCATGCTAACTGTTCATTTACGCTGTTAATTTTTTTATGACATGGCACGTGATGTTGCTCGTGATGTAGTATGTGACATGACGTATTATATAGTTAAAATAAAATACAATATAATATTTAATGTTTGCATCTCTTTGTCTCCAAACTACTCCATCAGCGACAAAAGCGTTACGTTAAATAACTTCAATAATGATCTTTTATAAAAATGAGTAATATATTTATATTTCTAATGATTTCTATGTTATATTTCACGTCATGACCCACACCACATAATACGTTATAAAAAACTAATGGAATTAATAAAAAGTTAGACTGTGACTATTATTAGTAACAAAATCAAAAATTGGAATTAGTATTGGTCAAATTATTAGTTGGGATTAATATTAGCCAATAGTTAATAGTTTGGATTATTAAATTTAATTTTTCTTTTTAAAATGATAGTTTGATTTTAAAAAATCTAAATAAGAGAAAGAAATGTAGCAATTAATTGATTTTTAATAAGGGAAAGAATTATTTGAATGTTTAAATTACTATAATATCTTTTTGAAGGGAAAAATAATGTGAGGATGTCTATAAGAATAACAAGTGACAAACAGATGTGTTAAAAAATAACAAGTAATAAAAAAACTTTTTTATTAGTTACAATAGATGTGTTGTGACTCCACCGAAAGCCACACAATATTTCTACATTGGAATAGTGAGATCAATAGCTCAAACAAGTACTTATACAACTTAGTTCCCAGATTTTTCTTTTTATGTTATACGAGATTTATACGTATTTTTTTTTAATGGCACCACCTTATTTGGCAAACTTTAAACCGCAATGCCTAATTTTCAATTATATATGTTGACGTGGCAATATAAAATACTTTCAAGCCCCATATGGAGTGACAAGTCAAGTAGCATAGGTTTCACTATGTGTTCATCTCCATGTGAGTTTTCAAAAAGGCATCCTTAAAGTCGAACAATACACATGATTGATGTCTCAAATGTTCAACTGTTGGCATATGCTTGAAAGGGGTGGTTGCTGCGATGCACTTTCTAAATTGTATAATTTTAAAATGTTGTTCAATTATTTATTTATTAGGATATAATAATAAAGCATGATCCAAGATCCAGATGGGAAATAAGTAGAGGTTGATAAGCTGTGACGGAGCTTGACCGTTCCCGAAGGGGGGGCGGGGGCGAAAATAATTTTTATTAGGGGGGGTGAACTCGAGTTTTATATGAAAATTACACTACCGAGCCAAAAATTTACACTACCGGACTAAAGTTTAACACTACCGACAAAAAAAAGAGGGGGCGGCGGCCCCCCCGGTCCTAACTATGCTCCGCCAATGTTGATAAGAGAGCAAGTGAAGTGCCAATCATGTGACACATCCTTATCAGGGAAACAATACATCATCATACCCACCACACTACATCTAGAAAAATAATAGAACATGTGTTCATATACTAAATAAGAACGTTATCAAGAAATGGTTTAGGGTGGAGGGAGACACTCTTATCATACCCATCATACTATATCATACACCTATCAATCAATTTTATAATATCATATCACACAACATCACACATCATACTCAAATTTGGTGGCGTTCCCATACCATTTCACACTATACCACTACACCCCCCACACACAAATTTTTTAGTAGTGCCACGACGAGTTCATGCTGTGAAAGGGAGTGGTGCGGTGTGAATGGGGGTGGCAGTAGTGGTGTCGGGCGGCGCCGAGCCTTGCCGTGGCCTCATGGCATTTGCGTCGCGCCCACCCTTGTGGCTCATGTAGGTTTTGGTATACGTATTAATTTTTTTAGAATCCAACATATTAAAAGCATTCACAGTGTATTCTCTATCTCTATTTTTATAATTACGATAAAAATCATTATTTTTCTCTCTACTTTTCAATTAAATAATATTTTTATACATTTATAATAATATTTTCTTTTTGCTGCACTCACAGCCACTTTTGATAATGTAAGAAAATTTATAATGGTTAAATAGTGTTTCCTAAAATATACTAGAAAAAATAATTTTTTTCTGTCTTCCACTCACAACCCTCACAACCAGTCCTTATCATATAGGAAACACACACTCACACATAACCTATATTGTATGAATGTCAAAGTTAATTTATAAACTGGTTAATATGAGCTCACCAGCATTAGTTGATGTTATTTTGAGTATATGTATAACATGTAATTCTTAAGAAAATGTTTAAAAGCTACTTGAAGATAGTGGATCTCGCCGACCAAAAAGTTTTCACATTAGTTTTTTTGATATATCATTGTAAATAGTAGTCAGACAAGCCGAGGATACTGTATTCTGTAATAGAACTTATGGTTACTTCCAATATAAGTTGTATCAATTGTGCATGTTTCTCGGGGTTACGGGTGGGGTGTCATAGAATCCAACTAACCTACTTCCTGCACCAATCCAGAAAAGTGCTAGCCCTTTAGTGCATACAATCGTAAAGAAACTAGACCTGGCAAACTTGACCCATTTGCATAGTTATGGGCTGGTTTGGACTTTAGAAAATAAAGTTATGGGCTGATTTGGACTTTAGAAAATAAAGTTATGGGTTGTTTTGGGTCTGGTAATCAAAAAGTCAGGATGGACACTTTTAAAAAGGAAAATAATAATTAATGGGTCAAGATAGGTTTCCTAAATATATATAATGGGTCAAGATGGGCTCTTTAAAGTTTAATGGTCCAAAAGATTTTTCATTCTAAAAGCACATTACCCATCGGAAGATCATCGATCGATCCCCCCATCGCCCAGAAGATCCCATCGGAATACTTCAGAACATCCGATCCTGGCCATCGTCATCCCCCCATCGGACATCAAGCATCCCCACATCGGTCGGGTCAGGATGGGCTCCCTCTTGTAGCCCGCTGCCCATCGCCATCCCCCCATCGCCATCTTAGATCGAGAGAGGTTTTCAATTTTTGTCCATCTGAACAATCTGAAGTTCGCCATCTCCTCATCGCCATCCCCCAGCTGCACAAAACAGATTTTCAATTTCTCTCTGTTCAATTTCGATTTCGATTTGTGATGAAAAACTAAGAGATTTGGTTTGGTTTTCAAGTTCAATTTTAATTTCTCAAACATGAACTTCATATTGGGGTTTTGTTCTCGACTTGAAACACCGATGTAACACCCGGACCTCCAAAGAGTCCGTTTTAGTTAATTAAACATGCGGAAATTTGGTCCCAGAAAATTTCATTAACAAGTAACTCCCAAATATGTGTTTCGTGTCAACCGACACTCAAAAATGAAGTTTAACAATCCATTTATATAAACACATAATAAGAAGTTTCAAAATAATGTTAACGCGTTAATTTCTACAAAGAATCGCGTATGCAAATCCCGTTCGATCCTTGTATACCCTGTCGATCACTTTAGCCTTCCGGTCCCGTAACACCTGAAAACACACGTTTAGACATCCATTAGTTCATAGGAACTAAGTAAGTACACTCTAACATTCATTTCGGGTCTTTACGGGGTTTAAACGGATTCGGAACGTGTTAAAACGACAACCGAAAAAAATCTGGGAATGGGGCCTACCGTAACGGTAGCCACCGTAAGTTACGGTAGCCTCCATTTTGCTACGGTGGTAACTTTCTGGCTTACGGTAGCTGAAAACCGCCCAGGAACCCACCGTAACTTACGGTACCACCGTAAGCTACGGTGGCACCTGCAGCCAGACCATTATTTTTGACCCGTTAAAGGTCGTTTCGCGTTTCCGAGCCACCCCTTTTTATCCCGATTGTTCCAACACCTGGAAATACATATTTTAACCTATACGTGATTCCCACGAGTTTCAACGAGTCTAACCCGACTCTTGGCAACATACCAAAATTTTTCTATTTATTTGGTATTTAATGCCTTAATTAACCCATTTATGGTTCGTTTGTTCTTTAGAGTTCCCGACCGTCCCGACAACCATGGAATCGATCTATTTTAACATATTACATATGTTTGGTGAGTTCTTAGACCCAACCCACCCCATTTGCTTATCATAACGCAATTCCTTTTTATACCCAATTTGACCCTATAGGGTCAAATCCCATTTTAATGAGCGGTTTGCCATTCTTTCGTGAACGACCGCTTTCCTTGGCGTTACCCAACGTTCACACACATTGCAATCGTAGGATAACCCTTTACCCTAGTGTTCACACACGATGTGAATCACTTTAATCCGGGTTTGTCCTTGGCGTTACCCAACGTTCACACACATTGCAAATCGTAGGGATAACCCTTTACCCTAGTGTTCACACACGATGTGAATCACTTTAATCCGGGTTTGTCCTTGGCGTTACCCAACGTTCACACACATTGCAAATCGTAGGGATAACCCTTTACCCTAGTGTTCACACACGATGTGAATCACTTTAATCCGGGTTTGTCCTTGGCGTTACCCAACGTTCACACACATTGCAATCGTAGGGATAACCCTTTATGTTCACGCACGTCGTGAATCGTTTGTCATAGAAGCTCACATACGGTGCAAGTCAACTATTTATCCTTTTTAAACGTGTTTCATTTTGTTTGAGCTTATGAGCACATGGTCACACACATTGTGACTCATGCCTTTACTTTGTTATGCTCAATTTAAAGAATGTCTTACCTTGAGTCCGGAAGGTTTAAGTGGTCAATTAAACGTGTTCCTTGCCGGTTCCCTTGGATCCGCTTGCCACACCACTTCCTATTACCATTTTAAGGACCCATTTAACACATAACATTCATTTAATCACACATATGGTCTATTTGACCATTTATCACCTTTAACCTACAATCTAGGCTTTCACATTGCACATTTCTTGCAATTAAGTAGTTCATTCATTTTTCATCTCATTGGGGCATTTAATCAAACACCTTATGTGCATAACTTAACACATTGGTTATTTACTAGCTTTTAAACATCATCAAGCTAGTTTTACACCTAAATCACATAACACACATGTGATTCATCAATTTCAACCAAATGTTATGCACCTAATCACATTTCTACAAGAATGAACATGGATTCTACAACTAGCAACTAGTTTACATGAAGAATCCTTAGTTTAACCTTCTAGTAACTAAACCCATTTCCATGGTTCATGTAAACCTTCAATTAAGGAGCAATTACACATCTAGTTACCATAATACACACATACACATGATCATCTAGCACTATAACACTAGGGTTTCATGTTAAACCATCAATTTCTACACCCCTCATTTGAGTGGCGATTTTTACACTTCAAGAACATCTAATAACACTTACTTGTAGCTCTTGATGAGATGAAGAATGATTTCTAAGGGTCAATTTCGGATCTTGCACTTGAATCACCAACAATTTGAGCAAAAAGATGACCAAAACCCTTTTCTTCTTCTTCTCTTGTGTGTGTGAACGTGAATGAGCAAAAGTGCTCACCAAATGTATGGCAAGCCATACATATCCATGTTTAAGTTTCCTCAATTGGCAAGATCCACCCCTCTAGTATCATTTTTCATTCTTCCATCACTAATAACTAACTAGAAATTTTTCTAGTTAAGTCTTAATGTTTACCTTTAACATATTTACAATATTGGTTTTAACACATGATACCTTAATTGTATTTTAATTACATAATACGAAATTCGGGTCGTTACAAGTCTCTCCCTCTAAAGAGAGTTTCGTCCCCGAAACTTTACATACTAATCAAATAGATGAGGATAAGACTTCCTCATTTCATCTTCCGATTCCCAAGTGGCATCGGATCCCTTACGATTCTTCCATTGCACCTTCACCTGATTGAGTGTCTTGTTTCTCAGTTGTTTGACCTTTCTATCCAAGATAGCCACCGGCTTCTCGATATAGTTCAATCTGTCATCAACTTCCAAATCCTCGTACGGGACATAGGCCGACTCGTCAGCCAAACACTTCCTCAAGTAAGATACATGGAATGTTTGTGAATTCCCTGAAGCTCTTCCGGCAATTCCAGCCGATAAGCAACTTTACCTACACGTGCGATGATTTTAAATGGCCCGATAAACCTCGGACTCAACTTCCCCCGCTTCCGAATCGTATAATACCCTTCCATGGGAAACCTTTAACAAAACCAAATCACCCACCTCAAACTCGATGGGTCGTCTACGCTTATCCGCGTAAGCTTTCTGACGGTCTTGCGCCGCCTTCATGCGAGCACGGATTTGCCTAATCTTTTCATTCGTATTCATTATCATATCGTGGCCCGCGAGTTCCCGCGGACCAATTTCTCCCCAACAAATGGAGTTCGGCATTTTCTTCCATATAAAGCTTCATACGGAGGCATCTCGATGGTGGAGTGGTAGCTATTATTGTAAGAAAATTCCACCAAGGCAAATACTCATCCCAACTACCCCCAAAGTCAAGAACACACGCTCGTAGCATATCTTCTAATGTTTGAATGGTTCTTTCACTTTGTCCGTCGGTTTGGGGATGGTATGACGTGCTTAGCAATAGCTTTGTCCCCATCTCCGCTTGAAATTTCCTCCAAAACTTGGAAGTAAACCGTGTGTCTCTATCGGACACAATCGACACGGGCACCCCGTGTCGTGACACTATCTCGTTCACGTAAACCTCCGCCATTTTCTCCGAATTGTAAGTCTCACGAATAGGAAGGAAATGAGCGCTCTTGGTCAATCGATCGACAACAACCCATATCGCATCGTATCCTTTCTTCGTTCTTGGAAGTTTAGTAATCAAATCCATTGTTATCTTTTCCCATTTCCATTCCGGAATATCCAACGGTTGCAATTCACCATGAGGTTTTTGATGTTCCGCCTTCACTTGCAAACAAGTTAAGCATTTCTCCACGTATTTGACAATATCGCGTTTCATGCCCGGCCACCAATAGTTAACCCGAAGGTCTCTATACATCTTAGTCGCTCCCGGGTGAATTGAATACTTGGATTTATGGGCTTCATCCAATAGATCATTCTTCAAGGTACAAGTAGTGGTATCCAAACCCGACCCCATCTTGTTTTCAATCCTTGACTATCATCTTCCAAGTTTTGAGTTTGACCTTTGATTCGATTTTTTCTTCAAATTTTCTTCCTTTAGCGCTTCAGTTTGTGCTTCCTTGATTCGTTCAACCACTTCGGATATAACGGTTATCTTCATTGCGGTTATTTTGATAGGAGTATGATCCTCCTTTCGACTCAAGGCGTCAGCCACGACATTGGCCTTTCCCGGATGATATAGGATTTCACAATCATAATCCTTTAGCAATTCCATCCACCGCCTTTGTCTCATGTTTAACTCCTTTTGCGTAAAGAAGTACTTTAAACTCTTATGGTCCGTGTAAATCGTACACTTTACACCATATAGATAATGCCTCCAAATCTTTAACGCGAACACCACCGCGGCTAGTTCAAGATCATGGGTTGGGTAGTTTCTTTCATGCACTTTCAGTTGTCTCGAGGCATAAGCAATCACCTGCCCCTTTGCATTAGAACACAACCCAAACCGGAGTAGGAAGCATCCGAGTATACCACAAAATCGTCGGTTCCCTCGGGTAAAGACAAAACCGGAGCTTGAGTCAATTTCGACTTTAACTCTTGAAAGGCTTTCTCTTGCTCTTCACCCCATAGGAACTTCACCTCTTTCTTGGTAAGCTTGGTTAAAGGAGAAGCAATCTTAGCAAAGTCTTGAATGAATCTCCGATAATATCCGGCTAACCCAAGAAAGCTTCTAATCTCCGTGGGAGTCTTGGGTGGACTCCATTTGGTTACCGCGTGAATCTTTGTGGGGTCTACGTGTATACCCTCCGAGTTTACCACATGACCCAAGAATTGTACCTCTCGCAACCAAAAGGCACACTTGGAGAATTTTGCGAACAATTTCTCCCGACGAAGCGTTTCGAGAACTTCACGCAAGTGACAAGCATGATCACCCTCATTTTTATAATAAATAAGGATATCATCTATGAATACAATGACAGATCGGTCTAACATGGGTCGGCACACCCTATTCATCAAATCCATGAATGCTGCCGGGGCGTTTGTCAACCCGAAAGACATCACAAGGAACTCATAATGCCCGTATCTAGTACGAAATGCCGTCTTGGGGATGTCTTCTTCCCTTACCTTTAACTGATGATAACCCGACCGTAAGTCGATTTTCAAAAACCACGATGCACCTTGCAACTGATCGAATAGGTCATCAATCCTAGGCAATGGGTAACGATTCTTAACCGTCACCTTGTTCAACTCTCTATAGTCGATACACATCCGAAGACTTCCATCCTTCTTTTTCACGAAAAGAACCGGTGCTCCCCATGGCGAAGTACTCGGACGTATGAACCCCTTGTCTAAAAGATCTTGCAATTGTGTCATTAACTCTTGGAGCTCCGATGGCGCCAAGCGATAGGGAGCCTTTGCAATGGGTTTAGCTCCCGGGGTTAGGTCGATTCGAAACTCGACCTCCCGTTCCGGTGGGACTCCCGGCAAATCCTCCGGAAAGACATCTGGAAAATCCCGAACAACCGGAATATCTTCCAACACTTGAACTTTCGTTTCCGTGTCTATTACATAGGCCAAGAACGATTGTCCTCCATGGCTCATGTATTTCATCGCTTTAACCAAAGAACATAAAGCTACGCCACCGCGTTTTGCACCTTGGATTATTACCTCATAACCACTCGGAGATATCAATTGGATGCACTTGCGATTGCAAACTATATTGGCGTGGTACATGGAAAGCCAATCCATACCAATTACTACATCAAACTCCCCGAGTGTCATGGGTATTAAGTCAACCGAATAATCCTCACCTTCGATGGTAAGTATGCAATTTCGATAAACGTTGAACACTAAGAACGTTTTTGAATCCGCTACCTCAATCTCTAAAGGACTAGGTAAGTTGTCTAACACCATGGAAAAATGACTCGCAAATTTAACCGAAACAAACGATCTATTAGCACCCGAGTCAAATAGCACATAAACAGGTAGTGAGTTGACGAGAAAGGTACCCGTCACAACGTCGGCTATAGATTTGGCTTCTTCAGCCGTAATCAAGAAAGTTCTCGCCTTAGCTTTTCCTCCATCACCCTTTTTCCCCGAACCTTGAGCAACCGAGGATTGACTTGTACCATCCTTCTTTAGTTCCGGACATTCGCTCTTTTTGTGGCCCGGTTTGTAACAGTTGTAGCACACACTTAACGGCTTGTGCATTGAGATGTCGAATGACCCGACTTTCCACACTTGAAGCAATTTTTAGATCCGTATCTACAAACTCCCCCATGCTTCTTCTTACAAATCTTGCAATGTTTGGGGTCTTTGTCGTTCCCAGACTTGTTTGATGAAGATGAAATCTTGGCTTTCTTAGACGATCCCGTCTCCGTTTCAGCCGCACGCTTCTCCCCACGATCAACTTGCCTTTTCAATTCCGCTTCTCGATCCCTAGCACAATCGATAAGCTCTGCTAGAGTTTCACATTTGGACGGTGTAAAAACTCTCGATACTTGGCACTCAACATGCCATAGTAGTGGTTAATCCACATCCTTTCATCCTGGAGCAACTGTGGGCAAAACTTAGCTTTGTCGTAGAAGATGGCCGTGATGGTATCAATACTTTCGTCTTTTTGTCTTAACTGTAGGAATTCTTCTGCTATTCTGTTGATAGCGGCTTGTGGGCAAAACCGCTTTGTGAACAACTTCTTAAATTCTCCCAAGTCATACTTTTGATACCTTCCCGCCCCTTCTCATCCCGTTGCAATTCCCACCAGTCTTTAGCTCGTTCCCGGAGTTGGCTTGCAGCAAACCTCACTTCATCAGATTCTTCACAGTGTGAGGTTTCAAAGGCACTTTCCATATCCTTGATCCACCTTTGACTAAGTAGTGGATCGACCTCACCCTTGAACGTTGTAGGGTTGCATGCAACAAACTCCTTATAGGTCACTTTCTTTGTTGGCCTTTCGGTTTCTTTGTCAGCCTTCATAGCCACAAACTCTTGTTGAATGAGATCCCGTAGATCTTTGCGTACATCCTCGATGTAGCCCGGCAATAAAGCCTCAAAAGCCTTGCCAACTTCCTCCTTGACCATTTCCCGTGTTGCATCATCGGGATGGGTCTCGTGATTCTCTATATTGATCACGTGATCGTCACCAGCCATGACCTAAGACTGTGACAATTAACCTTTACGTTAGTACCATATACGTAATCTATAGCATATACACCGATGCTTATGATTCTACTATCACTAGGGCCTAACCCTATTCACACAATACCCATTTCCATCCTTAAGTTTAAACAACATCCCTAAGAACCCATTCGCGTGCCTTTGCTTGTTGTTAGACTGGCCAGGCCTAGCAACAAGCTCATCACACGGATGCCTTCTTAGTTCCCTTATTCCAAACTTAAGTCAGAAGCTAGGTTCAATCAATTCATATGGTACATATCATACATATATCATACATATATCATACATGTGTCAAGCTTGTTACGTTTATAAACGGCACACTAACCTTGTACCTTTAGGCTCAGTGATCGGCTTCTTGGATCGAACGTTTGCATTTCTCATATCTAGAGCTCAAAAGTTTGAGTCCAAGTGTTCGCGCGCACTTGAATCCCTCAAACCGTTGGCTCTGATACCAACTTGTAACACCCGGACCTCCAAAGAGTCCGTTTTAGTTAATTAAACATGCGGAAATTTGGTCCCAGAAAATTTCATTAACAAGTAACTCCCAAAATATGTGTTTCGTGTCAACCGACACTCAAAATGAAGTTTAACAATCCATTTATATAAACACATAATAAGAAGTTTCAAAATAATGTTAACGCGTTAATTTCTACAAAAGAATCGCGTATGCAAATCCCGTTCGATCCTTGTATACCCTGTCGATCACTTTAGCCTTCCGGTCCCGTAACACCTGAAACACACGTTTAGACATCCATTAGTTCATAGGAACTAAGTAAGTACACTCTAACATTCATTTCGGGTCTTTACGGGGTTTAAACGGATTCGGAACGTGTTAAAACGACAACCGAAAAAAATCTGGGAATGGGGCCTACCGTAACTTACGGTAGCCACCGTAAGTTACGGTAGCCTCCATTTTGCTACGGTGGTAACTTTCTGGCTTACGGTAGCTGAAAACCGCCCAGGAACCCACCGTAACTTACGGTACCACCGTAAGCTACGGTGGCACCTGCAGCCAGACCATTATTTTTGACCCGTTAAAGGTCGTTTCGCGTTTCCGAGCCACCCCTTTTTATCCCGATTGTTCCAAACACCTGGAAATAACATATTTTAACCTATACGTGATTCCCACGGAGTTTCAACGAGTCTAACCCGACTCTTGGCAACATACCAAAATTTTTCTATTTATTGGTATTTAATGCCTTAATTAACCCATTTATGGTTCGTTTTGTTCTTTAGAGTTCCCGACCGTCCCGACAACCATGGAATCGATCTATTTTAACATATTACATATGTTTGGTGAGTTCTTAGACCCAACCCACCCCATTTGCTTATCATAACGCAATTTCCTTTTTATACCCAATTTGACCCGTATAGGGTCAAATCCCATTTTAATGAGCGGTTTGCCATCTTTCGTGAACGACCGCTTTCCTTGGCGTTACCCAACGTTCACACACATTGCAAATCGTAGGGATAACCCTTTACCCTAGTGTTCACACACGATGTGAATCACTTTAATCCGGGTTTGTCCTTGGCGTTACCCAACGTTCACACACATTGCAAATCGTAGGGATAACCCTTTACCCTAGTGTTCACACACGATGTGAATCACTTTAATCCGGGTTTGTCCTTGGCGTTACCCAACGTTCACACACATTGCAAATCGTAGGGATAACCCTTTACCCTAGTGTTCACACACGATGTGAATCACTTTAATCCGGGTTTGTCCTTGGCGTTACCCAACGTTCACACACATTGCAAATCGTAGGGATAACCCTTTATGTTCACGCACGTCGTGAATCGTTTGTCATAGAAGCTCACATACGGTGCAAGTCAACTATTTATCCTTTTTAAACGTGTTTCATTTTGTTTGAGCTTATGAGCACATGGTCACACACATTGTGACTCATGCCTTTACTTTGTTATGCTCAATTTAAAGAATGTCTTACCTTGAGTCCGGAAGGTTTAAGTGGTCAATTAAACGTGTTCCTTGCCGGTTCCCTTGGATCCGCTTGCCACACCACTTCCTATTACCATTTTAAGGACCCATTTAACACATAACATTCATTTAATCACACATATGGTCTATTTGACCATTTATCACCTTTAACCTACATCTAGGCTTTCACATTGCACATTTCTTGCAATTAAGTAGTTCATTCATGTTTTTCATCTCATTGGGCATTTAATCAAACACCTTATGTGCATAACTTAACACATTGGTTATTTACTAGCTTTTAAACATCATCAAGCTAGTTTTACACCTAAATCACATAACACACATGTGATTCATCAATTTCAACCAAATGTTATGCACCTAATCACATTTCTACAAGAATGAACATGGATTCTACAACTAGCAACTAGTTTACATGAAGAATCCTTAGTTTAACCTTCTAGTAACTAAACCCATTTCCATGGTTCATGTAAACCTTCAATTAAGGAGCAATTACACATCTAGTTACCATAATACACACATACACATGATCATCTAGCACTATAACACTAGGGTTTCATGTTTAAACCATCAATTTCTACACCCCTCATTTGAGTGGCGATTTTTACACTTCAAGAACATCTAATAACACTTACTTGTAGCTCTTGATGAGATGAAGAATGATTTCTAAGGGTCAATTTCGGATCTTGCACTTGAATCACCAACAATTTGAGCAAAAAGATGACCAAAACCCTTTTCTTCTTCTTCTCTTGTGTGTGAACGTGAATGAGCAAAAGTGCTCACCAAATGTATGGCAAGCCATACATATCCATGTTTAAGTTTCCTCAATTGGCAAGATCCACCCCTCTAGTATCATTTTTCATTCTTCCATCACTAATAACTAACTAGAAATTTTTCTAGTTAAGTCTTAATGTTTAACCTTTAACATATTTACAATATTGGGTTTTAACACATGATACCTTAATTGTATTTTAATTACATAATACGAAATTCGGGTCGTTACAACCGAGGGGGGGGGGTTGTTGTTACCTGATGTGTTCTTGGTCAAAGTTTATATTAATCAAACAAAATCGTATAATTTGCATTTTGCAAAAAAAACATGGCAAGTTAATAAAATAATGACCATCTTAGTATTCTTATATACAGAGTCGTATATAACATCAATTCAACACTTAGGAAAGTATTCTTAGCTACTTTTATTCAATGTTCATATATTATTTATCTACTACACATGTTTGCTTGTTTTTAACATCAATTCAACACTTAGAAACTTCCTGTGTTGAATTTTGATATTTCATTAACCATAAATTGAGAATTTTAATATTTTGGATTTGACCCGTCCTGACCCGACCCATCCCTGACCTGAGCCCATTCTGACCTGAACCCATCCTGACCCGAATTTGAACTGAACCCATTCTGACCCTAACCCGTCCTGACCCGAACCCGTCCTGACCCGAACCCATCCTAACCCGCCACCTAACCCAACCCGACCCGCCCATTTTGCCAGGTATAAGAAACAACAATCCAAAGACCAGAAAGATGAGGCTCCACTATCTCTTGAGATATATATGCTAATGAACGATACAAAGACTCTGATCCATCTTTTAAATCTAGAAGGGAAAAACTCTGATTCACCTACATATAATACTTCTCACTGTAGCGCGTATTTACATCGACCATCGTCATTTACCCAAGAGGGGCGAGGGGATTGAAGGAACCCCCATAAGTATTATGACTTTCATCACTCTTATGGAAACCTCATGGAAATTGTTGGCAATTGAAGAAAGAGATTGAAAACCTAGTGAAGTCAAGGAATTATCTCGTCTCGTGAGAAACATAAGGCAATCGAAAGAAAAGACTAGGTAAAGGAAAAAAACGCTAAAGTTAATAGTTGATTAATTTTTTTTATTGAACATCACTATATAGCAAGATCCATAAAAACAATTAGAAGATGGATCTAAACACTAAACAGCAACACCATCTTTCGACTATGAAAGAAGTCACTGCAAAATGGTTTATCCAAACAACAAATGGTATGAATTTTGCATAATGGATATAGAAACAAACAAGAGAAACCTTTGCTTACGCTTTTTATTAATGGACTTAACTTATGAATGAAATATCATCACAACTCATCACTAATTATCCTCGAATCATTTGTGTTCTATTTTGAATGATGGCGTAAACATTATCAAGATGATCTTGGTAACACGTATCACATTTTAAATAACATTGTCGTTTTAGTGCATTACCTCAAGATCATAGGAGATCTTGGTAAAAGTATGTTTGGATGGAAAAATCTCAGGATAACAGGTCTTTAGAAATTCTCTACCGGCTAGGTAACAATAAAGAAAGTGGTAGTTGGTTGGCAAACAAAACACACTATTTATATAACACTTTTAAAAACTAAGCAATTAATAGCATAAATTACTACCAAGCAAGATTTATTGGAAATGGTCTCAACGTTTGCAACCGTCGAAGTGTGGTTGCAAAATGATCGCAAATAAATGAGAAATTGAAACTAATAAAATTAAGATAAAATATTGGTGGCAAAACAGTGCAAAATTCTACGACGGGCTATTGAGACTGCAATTTATGCGACGGCTCTCTATGGTCGCAAACAGTCGCAAAAAACACGAATTATAAATTAAAATTAAAATTTATTTTCGGTCATGGAATGGTTTAAAAAACAATAATAAGAATAACTTAAAATAAAATTATAATGGTCAGTAATATAATTTAAAAAATAGATATAAAATGAACAAATGAAATAAAAAAATATAAACGTAATATTAAATTCTCATTGGCAAATTGACACAAAAATTATTTCTACTAGGTTTTAACTATGATGTTCTGAATGTTTGATGTTGAATTGTAAATTAGGGTTGTGACTATAATCACCGAGGATATGCAAACAGCTTCAATATGCATTGTCTTGGTTGAAAGTCTATATACTGTTATGTAATTAATATCAATAGATAAATAATTTGGGTTTGATTATATATGGAACTTGAATATCATTTTGTTAATATTGTGCATCGTTAATTGTAATTTTTACTTTGATTTGTGGTTTCATCTATGTTCATATGATTTTTTAAATAACTATATATATATATATATATATATATATAATATATAATTAGTTTTTTAATTTTTTGCAAGAAATTTACGACTGAATGCAACAAGAAAATGGCACACAAGGGGTGGTCGCAAATTAAACTGGCGGTGGTAAATCGGTCGCAAAAATGGCGGTTGCAAAAAGGGTTGGTCCCCGCAAAACAAATGGTAGTAAAGTAGACACAAGATTTGCAAAGACAGTAGCGATGGCAATGATCGCAACAGAGAATTGCGACGTGTATCTTTCCTACCATATTTTCGGTTGCAAAACAACTTAATAAGACAATTGCAATCATTTTGCGACTGAAAAAAGAGGTAGTAAATGCTTAGTTTTGTAGTGGTAATATATCATATATTTCCAACATAAAAAACACAAACACAAGCGTGTACTCATCAGTAGTATGATATCTCTAGTCACGGCAAAAATAATAATAATAATAAGAGAGAGTAATTTGTAAGATAGTGATTTGATAGTATTAAACAACCCCTATAAACATCGCTAGATACCTAAGCAAGAAGGGTTCCTTGCATATGTGCATTGGTAGGAGGGATCAGTAGAAACAAGTTGGTTTAGATGTTGAGCAACCTTATCAACAAGCAATCTGCCTACTTGTGTTCTCAAGAATAAGGCAGATCGGTGATGTGTGCGTTTAAAAAACATGCATTAAGTCACAAGACACCTGCATAAAATGTAAATCATTAGAATTCAATTATATACATGTAATGAATTTTAATAATGTAATTATTACTAACTGGTCGATAATAATCCATAATATTAATTTAACTGATAATAATTTCCAACTTTTATTTTTATTACTAGCACCATCCTAGTAGCATAACTATCATATATTATTCATACTCGATTTGTACTTATTTTAGGCTCGATTTGCTTATATGATTATTTTCATGTCATATCGTAATCATTATTGAAAATGAATCAGTCGAAATCAAGTCGAAATCAAGTGTACATTTTTAATAATTATGTTACTGGAGTTGTTTTGATAACAAAATAAAAATTGAGATATTACCGGCAAAATTAATAGTATAAATTATAGCAGGCAAGAAGTATTAATTTAGATTATTAAAAGTTGCCTAATATAAAATAGAATGATTGGGGGAGACAAGAGTTATCCAATCCAACAAACTTTTGAATTTAATATTTATTCTTTGTACAGTTATTTATTTTTTCTAGTTTACATTCATTTATGATTTTTATTTTAAGTTTATTAGAGTCTAGCATAAATAATGTTTTGTGGTGAACTTTAAAGGTTAGTTTGATTTGAAGAGTAAAGATGGTAATCTAGACCGATGAGGCTCTTGAAAGAGCTGATTTTTGGCAATATCCATTTGGATCCAAGACTTTGAACAAAATCATTACTTTAAGTCATTTGATTATGTCTCCGCTGCATCAATTTTGAGCTACATTATGTAAAAGCTTTGATTCTTGAACTTGATTGGGCTAATTATATAGGTATGGACCGTCAAATGATTATATATGTTACACAAACTTGTGATTATATTTAATTAGTTAATTTACGGTTATAAATGTGTGTGCGTTATTTATTTACATTAGCGTGACTTTGTTAGGAGGAAACAACCCTCAAAAACTCATTCATCCATAACTCACTACCACAAATTATTGGGGGGTTAGCAGTACCTCGGTGGCTTGTTAGCAGCAACTTGTTTGCTGCTGAAGCTTAACTTGTTACTAAAGTACTACTACTATTAGATTTATTAGCATGTCGATCGGTAGAAAACTAAAAAGTTTTATATCAATACTTATTCATAGTTTTTTTCTTAGTAATTTTTAATTAACAGAATCGTTTTGAAAATAAAATCACCACCGTATGATCCATGAAAAAGCGAGAAATGATAAGAGGAGTAATAATAAAATTATTTATTCCTTGTTGATACTCTGATGTTAAAATTATCAGCATTTTGATATTACATGCAGAATATGTTACACGATATATGTTTCAACATTCGGCCCCATTGTTGCATTGTAAGTGCAGGATATTTATCTTTTGTTTCGGGCTCATGAAGTTTTCTTCTGCAATACTATTCATTGCTGATTGGTATTTCATTACACTGAGAATAATTGTAACTTTCAGAGTGATGTATTTTATAAGGAGAAGTTTAAAATAATATCTCTTTTATATCATAGTTGTGTCTAAGATCTCTTTGATACTATAACAGAATTCATCTTTCTTAAACCTTATGCTATTTTGTAAATCATTAACGTTTCAAAATATTTAATGATGTTCATCTCGCTAGCTTCAACCTGTCCTTGTAAGTGATATACCATATCAACGTATCCGATTTTAATTTAACTCTCGTTTTTTACGTAGAAACAAAGAGGATTCAGATCGCCTCACGGTCTAATATACATAACTTTCCTACATTTTATATATCTAGATCGCCAATACAGTTTTGTTGTTTCGTCAAGACAAAATTTGATCTAACTACCAATTATTATTATTATTATTATTATTATTATTATTATTATTATATTATTATATTATTATTATTATATTATATTATTATTATTATTATTTATTATGCAGTTTTGATTAATGTTGATGATCAATTGGTAAAGAACTTACGAAGCTCAAAACCGAAATATGATAAACCACTAACATGCTAGAGATCTACCGACACCAACCAATAATATTCAACCAAAAATATAATTTTACTCGCATATGTGCCAAAAGAGTTGTATAAATTAATAAACTACCTTCTATATATATAGATCTATTCCAACTTAAAAAAATAATAATCGACTGCCCACAAACATTGAGCAAAATAAGCCCTTTCCATAATAAATACTCGATCTACGGCTTAATGTTCTAGCTGAAGCCGACTAAAAAGTTGAAAAAATAACAATAGTTCTTCTATAACGTCCACACCGACGTCAATATGAAAGCAATGACTGTAACGTAAGAAACGCCGACGGCTTTAGCCAATGAGCCGCTGCCGCTACTCTCAGCCGACTGGCTGGGTCCGTGGTCTTGCGGCTGCACACAATTTAATAATTGTTTAGACTATCGAAAATTAAAAATAAATTAAAAAAAAAACTGAATAATAATTGAAATGCATGGGGGTGATCAACCACACAACAGTTGACACGGTTGCGTGGGCGGCATTATGTTTCTAAATTATTTTTTTTATATACGTTTTTCGCAAGTGGGCACACCGACTCTCGATGATGCATATATTGTTATGTTTATTGTTTTGATGATCGAAGAATATATTCTCAGATTTTAAATTATAAGTTCTGACATTCAAAAAGGTCATAAGCTGTAAAAAAATAGGATTAATCTGAGATTTTAAAACTTCTAAAAAAATAAGTTATGAAATCTTGTTAACAGTTTCGAGTTCTTTCACTTTTTCGTGAGTTTTCTTGAAATGAATTTGTTATGTATTTTTATTTGTTTTTTTTTTTATTTTTTCATTTCTATGTGAATTAATTTTGAACTGAAAATATATTCGTTACAGGAATTTAATAATATTGATTACTTAGTTTAACCGGTTAAAAATTTATAGTAAAAAACTCAAAATTTGAAGTGAGCTTTAGAATAGTAAAATGCTCATGCATACCCATAAATTTACATACACATTTCTTAACTTGTTATATATTTTGTTAAGTAAGTCAGAGGTTGATTTTTTAACCTCTAATTAATGTACGATGGATATATATTTCTAATAAACCGTTTACAATATGCAATGTTTTGAAAACCGAACGGACGGCCGGTCCGCGTTCGACCGGGAACTGGACTCTAATCCGGTCTGGTTCGGTGCTTAAAACCGGTTTAACAGTGAACCGTGGTCAGACCGGTTGAAACCGGTCGAACCGGCGGTCGGACCGGTAACCGGACCGGTTGAACCGGCGCAAACCGGCGATCGGACCGGTAACCGGACCGGTTTGAACCGGCTTTTATAAAATTTTTTATTTTTTTGTAATTTTTACATAAATACGGTCGCGGTTCTTATGTTACGGTCCCGACCGGTTGAACCGGTCCGACTAGTGAACCGGTATGGCGTCCGGTTCACTGTCCGGTCCGGTTTTAAAACATGACAATATGTATATTTCATATACAACTATATATAAATTGATATTACCAAGGCATTATATTGAATACATCTTGGTTTATGATAATATCTATTTCATAATATAATACACATAAGACACATAATTATATAAAACATTTCATATTTAATATTATAAAAGAGAATTATATAAATTAAATAAAAACAACAACAAAAATTTTAAATGGATACGTCAAGGGTGTAGAGGTAAGTTTATGAGTACAAATACAGTAAAAAGATTTGTTAGTGATGTGCTCCTTTAGTATAAATAAAAAATTCAAGGCGATATTAAATGTGATTGTTTTTAGAAAGTATACATTCATTACAAGTTCAGAAAGTAAGAACGCAAAATGAATTTTCATGTTATTTACAGGGGTAATGTCAAGTCTCGTATAGAACAGGGGATAGAATTCAATAATATTATTTTCCTACTGCAAAAATAAAACGCGATCCCATCGTATGACAGAAAACGACACGAACTGCAAATGATCTAAGAAAATTAATATTTCCATCTAATTTTTCAAAAATAATCAGAAAACAAACCGACCGTTCAAGGGTTTGTTGAGACATCAGTCGAACCAGATAACTTCATTAACAAATATTAATGTTATTTATACATGTCTAGTTTAAAAACAAAATATAAAAATACTAAATGGTTAAAATAAAACTAGTTATTTAACTCGTCGCGCGTTGCTGCGGCGGCGAGCGTACGTGTCATGATTAAGTATAAAATATAATCGACTCATTTGTTTCCGAACTAAATTTACGTAAAACATAGAGTAACAGCAATTAGTACCTTCGAATGAAAACATATTTTATTTAA